>CAXIVR010000456.1:35000-61970 GCA_964035755.1 Teleogryllus oceanicus | reverse complement strand
ACTTGCTGGGTTTTTTTAATGCAAATCAATGGTGAGTTGTGATTTCAGTCATCAAGAAAAAAAGAATAAAAAAAGTTATAATTTTGTCCATATATATCATCAATTATCAAATATTTTTTTTTATCAATTTTACAGTATAACAAAGTTTTCCTCAGTATTGGTTTCTGGTTATATTGCTAATTGATGGGGTTTACCGATACGCAGGGTTTTTGGGGAAATGGAGTGGCTGTGCCCGGGTCCTGCCCTTTCCACGTGTATTACACGTGTACACTCATTGAGATTGGGGCCGTGGCCTCATTCAGACGTGTCTCACGAGGGACCTATGGCAGCCCCTCCATGTTGGAGTTGGTTTAGGGGTAGATGGGGAATTTACCATCTAATTTTTTTGGGTTTTTAAAAGTTTATATTATTTTTGGTTTTGCTATTGAGAAAATTGTTTAAAAAAATAGTTTGATAGTTGTCTTCATTCCTTGTGTTGTTATTTTGTACTGGAGCCCTGATAAAGTAATTAAAAATTTCCCAAACGTTGGCAAACTAGTTGTTTCATTAAAAATATAGCCCAATTCCATAACCCACACCAATAAAAAATGTTATGCTACTAATATTATGGTGCAGAAAATTTTTTTGGAATTGTAAAATGAAAAATTTCCCCAATTTAAAGTCAAAAAGAAAAAAGTAAATAATTAGAAAATTGAATTGCCTAGTTAAAAACATATATCCTTGGGAATAATTAGGAGTGTTTTAGAATATATACATGGGCTTGTTGGGTATGAACTTCGAGAACTAACTCCCTCAGTCAATTATTCCCTGGACGCTTAGCTAGAGCGAACAGACCCCCTTACTGTACTCAATCTAGAACCCCTTTTGTACGTCTCACTAAAACCAAGAAAATTCAAAATCCCATCTGCCCTTTTAACTTACAAAGTCCATCAAACCAGTTTTATTTCGGTTGCAAAGTTTTTCGAGTTGGGATGAATAGCCCCCAAAAAATTTAAAACCCAAGGGTACACCATTTACTTTTAAGAAATTTGGAAAACTTCTCGGGGAAAATTTTGTCTTCTTACATCATTATTCTCTGCGCCCCGTGACGTTCGGTCTATAGGGAAGTGCCCCAAAGGACTTTGACAGCCCAAACAGTCCCATTTCAATGTAAATTCTCCAATTTAAGGCGGAGGCCTACCAGAGCCCAGGGGTTTGTAAATTTGGGGCCAGGGAAAAGACGAAACTGTTAAAACGCGTTGGGATCTTCAAAAGGGGAAAGGGGGTATGAGGCGAAGTGGAAAAGGAGTTTATCCCTATTTTCCAGTAAAACGTTTTCTAAAAAGCTGAACCCAACCGTGATGAACATTTAAGATGGTTTTCCTTGGGTTTATTACTGCTCTTGGGTTCATTATGAAGTTTTTTCCCCTTTATGTCACACTCTTAAATTTCATGTGATTTTCTCGAAATATCAAAGGTAGTAGATCGGGGTATTTTCTGCTGATGGGATCCATTCTAAATTTTAATATTTTTTTTGGATAAGAATATGTTCAATATAATTTTAAAATCTCAATATAAAAATAAATTTAAAAAAATTATTTCTTTATTTTTTTAAAAATCGATTAAGTAGATTTTAGAAGTCTGTTACAAATTTTTAATATTATTATTATTTTTATTATTTTTGTTGTTGTTGTACTTTATAAGTTTTTTGAATGCTTTTGTTTTAAAGAAGGGATAAAATCAGAGTGGAATGTTGTTTTCGTTCTTTGGAATATTAAAATTTCTGGCCAATTATGCCCAAAATTTTTCGTCAGTTGCAGCAATCGAAATAAATGTTACGTTCAACTTACAAACTAGGTTAAAATTTTGAGGCTCAGTAGGAAACAAGAATCACAACATTATGGTAATTATGGTTTATTGCAATTGTTCAGATAAAAAAGGTGTTCTGGGTTTTTACGAAGACTTTAAACAAAAATTTGGGATTAAACATAGTGCTTGTTCAAAATATTTCCAATTGGGTTTTATTAAAAATAAAGATCCCCAATTTTTTTGGAACGCGGGGGGTGGACTGTAAAAGAATTTATAATACATTATTTTGGTTATGAATTTTCGGGGCCAAACAAAATGTATTTTTTCACAGTGAATGCAGAATTAGATTGCCCTTGAACGTCATTGTTTGAAAAGGTTTTGCTTGAGTCTTTCTTCCCATTAAAATAATCATGGTTTCAATAATGAAATATGGCCCAAAAACAGTCAGTGTAACGACTGTTGTTTGCATTTTGATATAAAATATGAAACACCAATTTTCCAATTTGCTAGTGAGCTGAAAAGTCAACACATAGTTAAAATACAGGAAGGATGTAACTGCCACAGACGTGGTTTGGGCTCGTCACGTTCTACATCCCAAAAGGCTATACGGCCTGAAAAAAGGGTAATTTTTTGAGAAAAAAGCCCAAATTCTTTTAAGGCTTTTTCCAGTAAAATTCCACCAATTTTTCTATTACAAATATATAACCAATCAGGCTAAACTGAATAATTAACCCCCCTCTGCTACTGGAGGGGGCCGCAAAAATAATATTGCCATGGGATGTTTCTTTGTGAGTTTGTGGTTAGATTAGGGGTTTGGGTTAATTTTTAGGTTTACAGGATTCTGCCAAACTGCTAATGTTTATATCAAAAATCCAAAATCACAAAACACAAAATCTACGTAAGTCAGGCTGAAATTTGAACATAAAAAAACAAAATCGATACACCATGCTATATTCAATTTCGTGAAAATAGCAAAATTTTACAATAATCAGATCAAAATTTTCAGTCAAATTTCATATAAAAATATAAAATGACTTGTTTCTTCATTCAACTTGTCCCAAAAACTATTTAGTTTAAATCCCAGCACGTCATATTTATGTCTATTTGTAGACCATCGTGAAATTACCGTTAAAAAAGGCATTAAAAAAAGTTTTGGGGAAATTTTTTTTTCCTGAGTTTTCGAATCGCGTTTCTTCTATAGCTGTTATCAAAAGGAAACTTCATTTGCAGATCTTATTTAACGGAAGGAAACAGATGCCATTTTTGCCTTGTTGTATGTATTCTTTACTATCAGCATTGATAATTCCCCAAATTGACGATGTGCTTATTTTTTATTTAAAAGCGACCGCATTTTTTTTTCCAAAAAAAGTGTGGTTTTAAATTTCTTTTCAAATAAATGCTTAATCGGTTTCTACATTCAAATACAAGACGTTTGTAAAAAAACGGGGGACTGTTTTTCCAGAACTATTAACATAACAACATAAATCTTTTTTCCCTCCTTCATTTTTTTTATCACGGGGGTACCGTTATTTTCAAAGATCTTCGCGGATGTTTTTTGTCGTCAAATGGACCGCAAACAAGTCCTATTTAAAAGCGGTAAAAGAATGTGGGGAAAAGAAACGTTTAAATGAAAGGATTTTTAGATTGTCCAGTGTTTCTTTGGCCTTCAGGTTTAAGAAATGACACGTGAGTTTGGAATGTTTCTTGAACCGGTAGTCCGATACCACCCAAAAGGGATATTTTTCAATTCTAGAAATTATTTATCTCGAATTCATTCGGGTTGACAGTGACAGTTATTCTATGTTCAAATCTTAACACTTCCTCCTTTCGCGTCCGAAAAAAGTTCAAAAACGGTGTCTTCTGGTCGACAAAGAAGAATTGGTTCTTTTGGGTAAAAACAAATAAAAAATTTTTGATCCCTTTTATTTTGCATGATTTAAAGGGTATAGATTTTCCCCAAACGAAAAATCTCTTCGAAGAAAAGTACGGCTGAAATACTCAGCGACAACGCCATTGCCTCCTCTTATTTCGCCAGGCGATCCAAAGTTAGAGACGACGGTGTCGGTTTTTTGACCTGGGGGCACAATCACCGTCTACGGAAACTTTTCGGGATTTCCTGGTTTTCCGAGTTGTGAACGATCATCCTTCCTGATCCTTGCACCTTCGTCCCCTTACGAAAACAAAATTTTATACCGGGGAGGTGGCTCCCATCAACTGATGTCACTGCAGTGACTCGCCGGGGTGACCGGCCGGGCCCTGGAAGCTTTTTACACAGCTTGTCAGCTAGATCGAATTCAGTAGCTCTTTCAGGAGAATTTAGAGGCCGGGTGCTCTGATCGGGTTTTCCCGGTTTCTCCAAACAAGGCGAATAAGGTACCCTAACAAACGGGGACGGACCGCCCATCTTTTCTTTTTTATATCCCCACCTACCCCTTTATTTAAAATGAACTAAGAGACATGCCTGGGGACCGGTCGGGGGAGCTTGTCCCGGTGGGGGGTGCCCCCCTGATGGGGGAAAACCCGGGTTGGGGAAAACCCCAAATAGCGGACGGTAGGGGGCAAAGGATCGCCATCCCGCGGGGAAGACCATTTCCCTTCCCCATGAAAAAACCCTGCACTACCCTTTTGAGATTAACGACGCAAAAGGGGGAATCACTAAAACCAATCAATACCTTTTTGCTTTACCAGCAAAGGGGAGGAGCAAACTTCGGGGTGTCCCGGGGAAAGGTATTCTACGAGAAGAGCTGAAAGGGAACCGCAAGCCGGGAGGTGAGTACGGGGCTTTCATTTCCAGGGGAAGAAATACGCCTCCTCTCGGATAGAATATATACATCTACGAGAAATGACCTGAATCAAGGACAAGCTAAGAATGGAAAGATTTAATTTGTCAACCATTCTGAGCTTTTCCCGGCCGTTTTTAAACCCGATTCCATTTTTCTACGGGATGGCAGGGCAATATTTGTAGCACACTAAAATTTTTACTTTTGGGGCATCATTAATTATTTTTTTTCAGATTATATTGTTTTTGGAACCGTCTTTTTTAAAATGGTATTGAACACCTCCATGATGTCGTAAAAAGTTATTACGTAACCCACGTCCAATAAACAATGAGCGGATTGAGGAAGATTTTTCTTGATTTCTTTATAAATTTAGCGATAAAAAAGAATAGCAAAAAGTGCGTCAGGGCATGTTTCAACACTTGGGAAAAAAATTTACTGAAATTTCAGTTGAAACAATCAAGTAGTAGGTGTCTTTTACCCCAAAAATTTTCTTTTTGGGCCCATATGCTGTCCGAATGTAGACGTGTTTTCGCTGTTTTGTCATATAACCTTTGACCCCATTTCGAAAAAATATTTTCTAGAAAATCTTTATGAAAATTCACAATAAATTCAAATACAAAATATATTCATGAAGGGAAAAAAATTTCACTTTTTAAATTTTAAGAAGTTTTTTTAAAAGAGAAAATCATGTTAAAATTATCTTCGTATCGAAAAAGTAATAATTTATCGCTCTTTTAAAAAATAATATCCCTAAGGCAGACTACGGAAATTTAATAAACCTCTCTTGCCCGGGCACAATACAAAAATATCAGTCTCACTTTTTTTTCAATGTGAACAAAAAGTCAAAAACGTAATGAATTCCCAAAAGTTTCCAAAGATACGAAATGAACAATACGCGACTGAGAACAATGCAATTAAGATGTCGTCAATAATTAAAAAAATTTCCCAACGGAAGTTATGAAGAGTACGATTTGTTTTGCTGCAAAACTTCAAACTATTTCTTATTTAAATTATGAATAAAGCCCAAAAAAAAATTGAAAAGTTAAGGAAGAAAGATTTGTTCAGCAGTAAAGCAAAATTTAAAAATGAAGAGAATGTCATCTAAATAAACACAATTATGTTATATTAAAGAATTTTGGAAATATTTTACATCTACAATTGGGAGAATGAAATTATGAGCGATTTCTGATTGGCGAAAGACAAACAAATGGAATGTTCTTAATTTTATTTTGATAAATAACTCATTTACCCCGAACTAATTTTGGACCCTTAATTGAAATTAAAACCACATTTTTAAAAATAAAAATACATTTTGTATGGATCTCCTGACATAGTTCCCACGTTGGTCTTGCCCAATGTTAGGGAAATTACAAAGAAAATGGGACTATCTTGAATTCACATTTGTCAAAAAAATAATATCATAATCTATTTAAAAGGGGAAAAGAACAGGTAGTGTTGATTTTTTTTTTAATTCTAGAAAAGATAGCAGATATATTTAATCCAGTTTACCTTATTTGAAGATGGGTGAATGGGTGAACTCTCCTCCAAAATAAGGGATCTGACATTTTGTGCAAATAAAACATGATAATTGTTTGGCAAAAAAAATTTTTTTTGTTCGGTAACTCATCCGAGAAAAAAACGACGGCTTTTTTTTTTAAGTATGGCTTCATTCATACCAGACTGGCAGTAAAGAAAATAGAAATGCTTTCCCTTTTACATAGTTTTGTTTGCCGAAAATTTGCGAACAAAACGTTTGTTACGTAATAAAAACTAATGAAAATTTAGCGACTCAACAAAGGGAAAAAAGTCTTTTACATTTTCGGTGTTACAGTACAATATAAATATCTAGTAAAACGAGGAAATCTATTGCCAGAAGCCCACTAACCACAAACTACACAGATTCCAAAACAAAACAAAGAGTAATATTGCTGTAATCCCATGTACTGGGATGACAAAAATGCAGAAACATGGAAGCAAAAAAAACCAATGCTCCTTAACACCTTACGAATGCATCATCCGAGCAATGTCCCTTTTCCAATCCCACCGCTTGTGGAATTCCCGACCAGAATATGCCCGGAAAATTCCTCCGAAATTTAAAATTTTCCCTTTCATTTTGCTTTCTCATTTTTTAACTACGTCAGTCTCGTGCTTGCTCGATTCAGATGTTTTTATGGGACGTCAAAAATCAACACCGTAAATGGGTTGATTTGATTCTCAGTTACCAGGTTTAATGAAACTTTTTTCCTTACAGGGGAATATGCTCATAGTTATTCCAAATGAATTACAAAGTTTCCCTATTTTGAATGTCCTGTAAAAACGAACGTGTTCCAGCGATAAAGTCAATACAATACAATACAATAGAATAATAGCACAAATTTAAAATTAAATTGCAAATGTTTGAAACACGGCAGTGCAATTTTAAACATTTTGGATACCCAACGGATACTAAGTATCAGCAATGATTGGACGTCTTTTAATTCTGCACATTACGCGGCTTTCCCAAGTTAAATTTCAAAAAAGTCTACGTGAGTTAGCACGAAAAAACAGTCATAGAAAACAAAAATTCTGTTGTTATTCCGCAGAGAAATCCCGCCCCAATTTTTTTCGGTTTTGGCCCTGTTGGGAGTCCTACTCAGCAACGAGGCCACAATGGTACAAAACAAGCACCTAACTTTTTGCTCATAGAAAAGCGTGCAGGATGCTTTCGTTAATTCTAATAATGATTTCCTTTTTTTCATTTGCGGCCTTGCGTTTATAAATTCCCTTAGAAACAACGGGACGCTCAAATCCTGAATTTTTTTACGTTCGGCCGAACAGCCGCTCGTGGTATGTTTAGATATTTTTGGGAGCGGAAGGGGGCGCCGGACCCGTTCGGTTTTGGTTTTTTTTTTCGTGTTTCGGGGCGCGCAATGTTTTGGTCATTAGTCCCAGTAGTGATGTTTTTGTCGGGAGATGGCGGGATCTTTCCGGGGACTACCGCCCTTTAGGGGGTTTCCCCCCAACCGGACTCTCCTACCAGCGGGCACCGCCCAGCCGGGACAACTCCCTCCGCCGGTCTCCCGGAAATATGGTTTTAGTGCATGTTAGTGTAAGTGTGTGGGGGAAGGATAGGAAAGGGGAAAACGAAGGGAGATCGCGCGGTCCATGGGCCCCTTTTGGGAGGGGACTGCCCGGATCGCCGGGTTGATCGGAGAAAAGAAAAATACCGATCAAAGTAGCCAGCCGCAGAATTCTCTTCCCGGCAACGAATTTGACCCAACTGAAAAACAGTGTCGAAAAGCTTGCCCCCGTGGACTGAACCAGACCTGCCGGTCAGAGGGGCTAATGACATCAGTTGATGCACTGGCTACCCCCCCGGGCGGCCCCCTTCTGCAATGCTATGTATAGATATATGGCATCATATGTGGTTTTCATTGTCCATTCTTCCCACCACTGTTTCGTATCTTTTAGCCGGTCTTTTTACTGGAAGAATTCCTTTTTCCAGCACCTAAGAGTGCATCGGGACCAAAAGACCCCCTCATTCACATTCGACTTCGAATTTTAAATTTTATCTGATTGTGTTCCCCGCGATACAAGAGGACAGGAAGAACAAAAAAGGAAAAAAAAATATTATGCAATCATGCCCGGCACGATGGTAAATTTCTCTAAATATCTAGGCAAAACTCGGGCCAGTGTTATCAGGGTCATTAGGGGGAAAAAACCTATAGAATTCTTATTAAAATTGATGGCAAAATTTTTGTTTATGCAAGCAGCTCTAAAAATACCCACTTTTTAAAAAAAGTGGAAAATCATATGAATTAGGGATCCGTATCATTGGGTATACAAAGCAAGTTATGTGAAGATTAAAAAAAAATTACGCCCTAGGTCAAATGCTCCCGGATCCCCCAAATTTAAAGATATACCAGAAAATGTTATTTCGTTTTTTTCCATTTTTTTCCAATAGAAATCAAAAGAAGGAAAAGGGTTAAAGAATCAAAATTTAGCGTATTAGCTGATCACGATAAGAATTACCCCACGTCACCAGTGATCCCAAGTTTAAGTCAAATATAACAAATTTTACTATATCATAATAACTTCATAAAATTTAAACAAGTTCTTAAACAAAGAACAAATTTCGAATATTTTACTCTGAGTGCAAACCCAGAGACCGGACTTCCCCCAATACAAAAGAATGTCTCTGCAATTCAACCGTTTCGTAACCCCAAAAAAAGCGAACTCGCGACTCAGCAAAGTCGCCCCTATAAGACACCCGGGGGCGAGGAACAGAGCCGAATAAGACGCAGGGGGGGCAAAGCGATGGCAGGGCAGGCGAGGCCGAAAACGACCGTCCCCGCGCCCGCGGTTCCGCCCTCATCATCCAACGTCGTCACCTCTATCTCCTCCCCCGCCGTCCCCATGCCATGCTAAAACACACCGCCTCCTCCCTCTTTTTTCACCGACCCCCCCCCCCGTCCCTTTTAACTTTTTCCCAATCCCCATTTCTCGCCGCCCCAACCCCCCGCTTTATAGACAAAACCGATTGACTGATTGTTTTTTTCGTGTTTTCGGGCAACTGCTTTGGCTTAGTCCCGTTAGTGTAGTGCATTTTTTTTTCTCGGAGTTTGGGATCCCCCCCGGGGGGCAGATTCGCCGACCTACCATCGGCATGGGGCCCCCAACGGATCTCCCCCAGCGGGAGACCACCCGGGGACAAGCTGTTACTTTGCCCGGGTTTCCCCCGGAGTATGTGGTAGTGCATGTTGTGTAAGTGTGTGGGAGGGGATAGGACAAGGAAGAGGAAGGAAAGATCGCGGCCCGGGCCCGTCTGTTGGTTGCCCCGGCATTCGCCTGGTGTCGAGAAACCACAAAAAAACTCCCGACAAAACCCGATGACCTTCCTTCCCCCCCGATTCCCCTTTTTCCTCGTTCCTCACTCGAAAAAACGTTCTAGCCATCCCCCCTCGTCATCCCGCTACCTTTTCCCCCCGGCCCAACCCCCCTTCCCACCCCCCCCCGCATTACGCCAGTTCCGCGGTCCTCATCGTGACGCCGCTGGCGTCGTCCTCCCACCCCATCATCCCCCCCCTAACCCCTCCGCCCGGTCCCCGTCCCCGAGTCTCGTGGGGCCCCCCCCCTCCGCGAACTTGGCGCGAGTTCCGGCGCTTAAAAAAGGGTTTTCCGGGCACGTTTTTAAAAAGATTTCCCATTGCCCCCAAAAGTTCCGCCCGACGCGGACCGCGAGGGGAGCAGGCAAGGGGAGATAAGAAAAACGCCCTGCATTTCTCCGGAAGGTCGCGCATTTGTACCGAGCGAAAGATGAAACGATTACGACGTCAACTTTCGTCGCTCTTTGGCCTCTTGTCACGCATTGGGGGGAATTTTTCATTTTCCCCATTCACCCCCCCGGAAATAAAAACATGGTAAAAATTTTTAAAAAATAAATAAAAAAATTTTAAAACCCGAAATATGTATTTTTTTTAGATGGCCCAAATTTTCACCCCGTTTTTAAATCATCACATGTCAAAGATACTGCATATAAACAAAAAACCTCATTTTTTCACTTTTAAACCGATCATACTTTCCGAGCATGTGACCGATATTCTGCCCAAATTTTAGATGCAGTCAACTTTTCAAACCGACGCGCTAACGAAAAATTCTCCCCCCCATCAGAGCCCCCCGTACCAGGGAACAAACGCGTAAAAACAGCAGCCGGCGGCTGTGACTTGGGGCGGGGGGGGCCGATGGAGGGGAAAGAGGGCGCCAGGGTTTGGGGCGACACTGGACTATAGCAAGGAGAGAAGAAGAGAGTACAGGGAAAGGGAAAAAGAAAAACAGTTTGTAAGAGGGAGGGGGAGCAACGGAAGGAAAAAACAAGAACGGAAGAGGGGGGGACGGGGGGGATGAAGGGGGAGGGAGGGGACGAATGGGACGCGAGAAGAATGAAGGGAATGGACGGGAAGCGGAAGCACGAGAAGAAGACGGGGCAAGGGAGACGACGTGGGAGGAAGAAAGGGGGAGTGGAGGAGGCGGATACGGAGCAGTGGTCGTCGGGAGAGGATGGAAGGGGAAGCGGAGGTGGGGAGCGGGGGGCCGGGCTTCGGGGCGTTTGGGGGGGGGCGGGCGCAGAAACAACTGCACCCAAAAAAACGGGCCCCCGAGGCGACGCCGGGGGCCACGGGGGTAGGGTCGACAGCGTCTCCCGTTGCCCCCCAGCCCCGGGGTCAGATCGGGCGGGGGAAGACAGAAAGGGACGGGGCGGGGCGGGACAGGATGAGGGCGGCGGAAATAAATATTCCCGATGGGTTGAAAGCTGTTGGGGGGCCAATTTGGGGGTTTTCATTCCATTGCCGTTTTTTTTTTTATGGGAAAATTTGCAGAGCTATTCGTCAACGATGAAGGTTTCAAAATATGGAAAAAAAGGATAAGAATGAAAGGAGGGGAAAACAAGAGGAACGTTGAATAGGGCTGTGAAGGTTGAATAAAGTAAGAAAAAATTTTATTGAGGGAAATAGAACATGGGTGGGGGGGAAAAAGTTTTTTTTATACTTTTTTTTCTTTTATATTGATACATATTTTGTACTTCGGAGGAAAGGTTCTAAATTCTCCCCATCTTTTTTTTAAAAAAATTTTTAAAATATATGTTTTTTTAAAATTTTTGTTTTTTGAATGGTTATATTATGTATGTAATTGTCATAAAATTTTGTAAAATCACTAAAGTAAATGAACGGCATTCTTGTAAAGTAAAGGAGCAAGGTAAGAGCAAGATTAGGGGGGAAGACTTCAGGAACGGGGAATAACTAGAAGGCAAATCGGAAAGACTGCGGGAAAGTTCACTGAATCCCGAAAATTTTAAAAAAGACCAGGTGCGCAAAAAAAGAAAAGGGGGGGATATGGGAAATATCTGAACATGAATAAAAAAGACCACCAATGTAGAATAGGCTGAGAACAGACCATGAGCGTGGGGAAAGAAAGGGAAGATGCATAGACAATTCGAGCATATACTCTTCAGAAGACAGATCATACTAATGTATTAGAAATGGAAACAATAGGCAGATAAGATTAATGTAATGAAACCTTTTTGAGATCTGTGGACAAGGATTTTGTGTGCAAAAAAGGAAACAAGAAGACTAACAGAAAAAATGATGGGTATTATAAACAATCACAGCGTTACAAAAAAACCCCAGAGAATATAAAATGCTTTTGTAATGTTAAAATAAAATGGAATAAAAAACCAAAAAAAATTCATTTACTTGAGGACGAAAAAACCAAATTTTAAAGCCACCTTAAAAAGGGCTGTGATACTTATTTACTTAAAACGCATTAACAGGCACGGGCAAGTATGAAACAAAACAGTAATAAACCAAAAGTTAAATTAAAAACTTCAGATGGGAGGGGCCTTGATGGAGGAGAGCCAGAGGAAAGGAAAAAGGGGGAAAGAGGGGAAAAGATAACGAATATGACAGAAGGACGCGGATAAGACAGATGGGGTTTACGCAGGACGCTGCACAACGAGTATAACCGCACGGGACAGAACAGGATGGGGAGCGAGAAGATCAACCAAGAGCAAAACCATCAGACAGGGAAACAAATGAGACAGCGAGATTTTCGGATCACCGTAAACGGAACGGGATATGCACGGGATGTCAGTCTATAGAATTTCACGTGACGTGAACACAGTGACCGAAGTCAAAAAAGCACAGAAAAAAACTAGGAACCGAGACGATGGGATGTCGATGATACCTGAGAAATTAAAACACAAAAAAAGAACATGGAAAGACACGAACAAAAAAATTTCTGAAAGGAAAAAATAAGGGGGAGTCGTTCATAATATAAAACTGAGTTGTGGGAAAGGTTAAAAGACCGTGTTAAGAAAAAACAAAAGAAAATTTAAATAAAAGGGGAGAAAAAAAAAGAAGACGATGGAATTAAACGATGGTCAAAATGGGTATCACATGTTTTTCAAAAAAAAACGTAACTTCGCAGAAAAAAAAATTTAAAATGCAACGTAAAAAGAATAAAAAGCAAAGAAGGAAATTTTTAAACGTTCAAAAACAATTACAATAAAATATTATTTTAAAGAAACAAGGACACGACAATATACTTCTCAAAAAACATGGTTTTCAAAAACAGAAAGAAAAAAATTTTTTGGGAAAATGTAAACAGAAAAGAGACAAAATAATTAGTATTTGAAAAAGGGAAAATTCCAGATAAAATTCAGCAGAATGAAGAATGAAGGGAAGCAGGAAAATGAAAAAAAAATTGTAAACGTCTGCACAGAGAAATGGGAAAACAAACAAAATTTGCACACATCACGGCGGGACGAGAAAAAAATACTAATTGACAAAATGGGGACACGGACAGAAGCAAAAAAAATTAAACACGACTTTTTTGTGAACCACTAAAGCCCGGGGCTTTAAAGGGGGGAAATGAACTAAAAGGGCATTTTTGAAGACGAAAAAGGGAAAATTCAAACAAGCAGGGGCCCAACGTAACGGGAAACAGAACGGGGGAATGGACGGGAAGGGGACGGGGGGAATGGAACGGGGAAAGGGGACGGGAACGGGATGCGGGAAACGGACGCGGAATGGGACGCGGAATGAGCCCGGGGAATAAACGCGGAAGGGGCGCGGAAGGGGTCGCCTGAACATGAAGCGGGAACTCGGCGGAACGGAGCGGGAAGGGGGCCCGGGAAGGGGAGGGGGAAGGGGAGGGGAACGGATCGTGCCCCTCCAAAAGATCGCCCCCCCTTTAGCAAGGGCAGGTGCCGTCGTTCTCCCCCCCAACGCCGACACCGCGAGAATTGCCAACGGGGATTTTTCTTCCTGTGTTCCCTTTTTGTTTTTCCCGAACTTGGCGGGCGAAAAAATTTGTCAGTCACGCAAGTGGCACTCTTGCATGATTTTACACGTGTAGGTCTCTCTCTTCTAGGCCCCAGCTCCGGTTAACGACAAGGGGAAAAAAATTGATTTGCGGGCACGAACGGCCACATCGTAGATCGACCCCCCGCTTTTTAAAAATGACACCAGTTGAAAACCGAGAAGGGGGAAACTATTTTTGTCTTCCTTCCCGGCGACCCGGGCCCCGCCAGTTATAACCCCACGATCTCACTCGGCGGAATATTGCGCTGGCAGCGCGGAAAATTTCGCGCAACCGTTTTCCGGTGGTGCGTTTGGAAAAACAAAAAGGGGAAATGTGTCACGAGATCATCCTTTTAAAATGGAAGTCAACGGTGACAGGAAACCCTTCTCCAGAAAACCCCAAAGGTCAGGAGAAAAAGGGGGGAAGAATCGCGAAGCTGTCGACAAGGAATTTTTTCGGGAAGGGATTAACGAAAGGCGCCCCGCCGCCGGCGACGGCCGCCGGGCGCGGCGAGCGGGCCAAACATTGCGCGGGCGGTCCCGGCGTAAGGCAATCCAAGAAGCGGGGTGGAGGGGCCGGGCGGCAAAAGGGGGCGGCGCGCCGGGCGCGTGGGCGGCGGGGGCGGCGGCGAGGGCGGCGGCGGGCGGGGGGCGCGCGCGCGCCGCGCGAGCCACGGGGCCGGGGCGGGCGCGCGCGCGTTGCGAGGGGGGGGTGCGCCCGGCCCGGGCGCTGTTGGCTGCCGCGGCGGCGGACGGGGGGCGCAACGGGCCCGCAACGCGGTGGGCCCGCCGCCGCCCGCCCTCCCCCGCCGCCGCCGCCGCCGCCCCGTTCCCCGCCGGGGCCCGCGCGGGGCGCCCGGCGCGCCCCACCGCGCCCCCCCTCCGCCCTCGCCGCCCCTCCCCCGCGCCCTTCGACCTCCCCGCCCCACCGCCGCTCCCGCCCGCCGCGCCCGCCCCTCCGCGGGGAGCCCGAACCCGGCCGAGCGCGCCCCCAAAGCCCGCTTTGTTCGTCCCACGGGGAAAACCCCCGCGGTGCCGAGACGGGCGCGGGAGGCCGAAAAAAAAAGGGAAGGCACCGCCCACTTTTTAAAAGTTATGCGGGTTTAAGGGGCGGGGCTTTTACGAAAAAACTATATTGAATTTGTAGAAACGCGAGGCGTACCCGGGTCCCCACACCCTTTTGGGGGTGCGAGAAATCCCCCAAAAAAACTAACTCCAGAAATCAGGGTTTTTCCAGGGGACAAAGCGACGGGTCTGCTCATTTACTTCGGGAAAAATTAGAGTCCCCTTGATGCGCGCTGTTATCGCTGATTGTGTTGCTAATTGTCTATTCTTTTTACTTGATCCAATAACATTATTTCGGTTTTTTGGTCGCGATCAACGGGAAACTTGGCAATGGTTCACAGGCACACTCGGAATTTTTTCCGGGGGGAAAGGGTACAGTTTGAGGAGTATATGCGCCAGCCGACGGATATTTTTCAAAAAAGTATTTTTATTTATGCAAATTGATTGATTGATTAGTGTAAACTTTAAGGACTTTAGACCCAAGTGTAGTGTTGTTTTATTGCGGGGGGTGGTGATCTTCCCCGATGGATGGTGAGATTCGCCGACCTCCTGTCGGATGGGGGTTTCCCCTCACCGTTATTCCACCGCCCCACCCGGGGCAAGCCTAACCCCCAGCCGGCTCGTCGTGTGGGGGGGCGGGTTGCCCAACTGGCGACCCGCGCTCCCATTACTGTAGTCGGGAAAAGGTTATTAATCAAAAGTGTATTTTGGAAACCCATGAGGGGCGAGAACAGGGCCTGCGCATGCGCTCTACCCAATTTGCCCTTTATTGCATAATGTTTTTTTTTCTTATTTGCAAAAATTTTTTTTCATTACATTTATTTTTTTTAATTAAGGGAAAATAATAAAAAAAACGAAGTAAATATTGTTGAGAAAAAAACAATACTAAATTGTTTCTTTTCCAACAAAAAGTTCTGTTTTTTCCGTTAAAAAAAGTACTTATTTTTAAATTGTGCATGTGATAAAAAACTACCAAGTAAATAAAGTAAGTATCATTCGTATTTTGTTTGATTATTTTCTAAAACCCTTTTGTTCCCGATATCAAAACTGTGGCCCGGGAAGTTCTGATTCAACGCATAGATTTTAACTTCATCTCATAATCGTATCGCGTTTGGGCCTAACAATGCATGCGGTGATATAAATGCATGATTTGCCTCACATGTAATATAAAATAGTCCATAATTAAATCGTTGAATGTGTTTATGATCTGAAAAACATCATGTTACAGCAAACACTATGCAATAAAGGGGTTATAAAAAATTGGGTAAGTTTGGTTAAAGTTTTTTCTGTAAAACATAAATTAAAAATCATCCTAGTTTGATTCATTGCGTTATCCATGGTACGGCCTGAGGCATAATGTTTCCCTTGTCCCCATTTCAGAGCAGCGGCAATGTGCGATCAACATTACGAGGCAGCCAGGTAGGGATTGCCGGGGAAAAAAATTTGGTCAACGATTTTAAAAGGTTTGGTTTTAAGCCTTGAAACCTTGAAGTTGGACCCCCCGGTAGTGCGTAAGTGGGGGGAGATAGGACAAAGACGGGGAAGGGAAATCACGCGGCCCATGGCCCGTTTGTGATAGTTTTTTTGTTATTTATAAGTATCTTCCCGATTACTTAACATCTTAAAATTTTTTTAAAAAACCCCTTGAATTTTTCGTTTTTTTTCCTTTGAAAAAGGCGTAAAAGTAACACAAACCGTTGGGGAGGTCCCTTTTTTGGAACTCTGAATTGCAAAGTTCAATTTTTCGGTCTTTTCAAAATATTGAAGATCCAAATTTTCCTTGATAAATTTGTTCTTCAGGATAATTTGTAAATAAGATAATATAAATTTTTCAAATTTTGTTTTTTGGGAATTTTCCAAAAAAATAAGTAATTTTAAAACAAGAATTTCTGGATATCGTTTGAAATTTCTTTCCCTTTTTTCTTTGGTCCCATTTTTTAGAGATTTGTAAAAAGTCGATGGGGCTTATGTAAAGTATCTTTAAAAAAATTTTAAAATTTAAAAGGGGCCGGACCAGGGGAAAATTTAATTTTGAGGGAAAATTTTGAAAAGTTCACAGGCGTTAATAAAGAAACCAAATTTTTGGTATCAAAGGGCCCAAAAATAACACTACACAACGCTCGAAAAAGAAATATCCATTTTTCGATATCAAGGACCTCAAAATTAGTTTTTCTGTCTTTGTCGTTACAGCTTTACGCTGCAACTCTTTCAGAAATAGTAAAGAAAAAATAGAAAAGGGTAGATAAAGATAAGGATCATTGTTTTAAAAATCAGATGTTCGAAGAATAAAATTATTTCATGGGGGCCCTTTTCCTTTACGGGGAAGTAGCGGTAGGGCCAATTTGGCTTCATATTGTTACCCAGTTCCGCGAATATCTTAGCATTATTCGTGTAATCATTCCTTTTTAATACATTTGAGTGTTCCCGAAATTAAAAAAATGAATTCACGAGAAATGGCATTTAGTAATTCCATATTTTATAGCCCAAGGGGTTTCTATATAGGAAAATAAACCACAAACTCAAAAAATACTAATCCCCAAAAACATTAAGGATTAATTGCAAAATATGCAAGATAAATCAAAATAAAATAAAATAAAAAAAAATTCATCATAACTCTAAAATAAGTAATTTTATAAATTTATTTTGTATTTCAAATATCTGCAAAAAACCCAAAGAGGGTTATCTAAAATAAAATACCTGTTCCCGAAATTTGCTGTCTTTACATCAGAAGTACTTCCTAAAGCTCGGAAGTAATAATTTTTTTCAAATGCAACTCCTCTCCCGAGAATAAATTAGCTTTTAACAAAGTAAAATATAAAAAAAAAAAAATAAATAAATAAATAAATAAATAAATAAATAAATAAATAAATAAATAAATAAATAAATAAATAAATAAAAAGTAAATAAGTAAATAAATAAAAAATAAGTAAAAAAAGTAAAAAAAAAAAAATAAATAAATGGTGAAAAATAGACGGTCCGACGACGATTTAAAAGCTCGTGGGGGCCCCGAACCATCAAGGGGGAAAAGGGCCCCTGCCATGCCGGGGGACCCCCCCCCGTGGGGCACCGCCGCCCCGCATCGCTCACTCCCTTCAGCGCCTCCCACCGCCACAGCGCCAGCCACCCCCCCCCTTCCGCTGACGATCCGCAAAATTGCTTATTTTCTTACGGGCCCCGGAGAAGGAGCACCCGCGCGCAGGGGCCCACGGGAGGCACGGGCGGGGCGGGCGCCCGGGGCAGTGGGCGGGGGGCGGTGTGGGCGAGTGGGGCGAGGGACGAGGGGCGAGCGTGGGGGAGGCCCCGCGCGGAGCGAGCGGCCCGGGGGCTCGGGGTCGCGCCGCTCGCGCAGAATTTTCCGCGAATTACACCGGTAATTTCTGTGGGGTCTCCCCAAACCGGGAACTTGCGCCGCGGAGGGCAGAAAGGCGGACCCGCGAAGGGGCGCGCAGCCACGGCGCGGTGGCGGCGGGGCGGCGGCGACGGGAGGCGGCGGCGATGACGGAGATGGTGGTTTGGTGGCGATGAGAAGGGGAGGCGGGGGTGGGGGGCGTGAGGGGGGGGGTCGAAGACGGCATGAGGGAGAGGGTTTGGATGGCGACGGTGGCGATGATGGGGGGGTAGGAGGCGAGGGGGCGGCAGTGGGGGCGGGGGGGACGGTGGGTGTGCGGGGAAAGTGGCGGTGGCGGGGGGCGAGAAAGCGGGGGCTGGAGCTGGCGGTGGTGAACGGGATTGACGGTGGCGAGGCAGGCGAGGGGGGTGCGAGGCAGGGCGGGGCGGCAACGGGGGTAACGAGGGGGGCAGGCGGGGGGGCGGGGGGGCGGCGGGGGCGGGGGCGGCGGGGGGGGCGGGGCGGCGGGGGGCAGGGGAGATGTTAAAAACGTCCCCAAAGTTCCCCCAACCGTGGTCGCCGGGGTTTTAAGAGGTTTGGGTATCCTTTTCAATAATCTTTTCTCAGCAAGCGTTAACACGACTATCCCCTCGTGAAATTGAAACCAATAGTGTTGAAATAGACATGAAAATACCCAATCAGGGGGGTTATAAAAAATTAATGTTTTTTTTATCCGATTTTTCTTACCGCCCTACCTACTGGCTAATAATAAGCTACGACTTAACTATCTTCGGCGGCGGGTATGATTGCCGCGTTGATGTGCAAAAATCGGATGTCTATAATTTAAACTCTTTGATTTTAACATGCTTTCAGTAATTTTGAATTTTTGGCTTTTTGGGACCTCGGTTGGGAGAATTTCTTCGTGGAATAGTCCTTTTAAAAACCACTCTGCTTTGGAAACCAAAAAAATTTTTCTGTTTCCCTAGTGGGGGGATTTATCGGCAATTTAAAAGCACCTTTTTTCCCTATAATAATATTCGATATATTTCGCGAAAAAAACCTGAACATAGAAAATTTTTTGGGCCGAAAATTAAGCTTTTTTTCTTGTTTGGATAAAATTATTTTTGGTTGGTTTATTTTACGTTCTGGCGATTGATTTTGCCTCACTGTGACCTATTCAGGAGAAATTTTTTAAAAAAAACCCCTAACGGGAAAACCCCATGACAAATTTCGATCAATAAAACAGGATCAATTGCCCAATGAAACCCCCAGAAACGACTGTTATGAGCCATGCTACGTACGTCTTTTAAAAAGGCTATTTTGAATCAGTCGGGGGTTTTTAAAAATTTATTCTGTACAAGTAAAATGCATTTATTTTTCCCAATTTTTTTTGATAAACGTATAGAGAAGGCATTCATTTTTATTTTTTTGGACAAAAAATTAAGAAGTACTATTAGACGGTATGAGGGGAGGGGAGTTTAAAAACCCCACTTTTTTTCCCCAGTTTTTTCCAGGTGTAAAACTTTTAAAAAAATTACATTTTTAAAATTTTGTTTCATGATTTACACATTTGTTTAAATTTTGACCCTTTTCGTGTTATTTTTTAGTCTCTTTAGACCTAGATGATCTATGTTATTGAGATGCGTTTCAGAATAATTCATGAAAACGATTCTACCACTAGGTTACAAGTTCAAAGCACAGCCCAAATAAAATAAAAATACGAATATGCACCCCTAGATCGATTTCGAACCGATGCTTATGTGCTCACCGGACCGATACTTCAATCGGCTGATTGCATACACACACTAGTCTGTTTGTTCCTCAACCGTAGATTAAATTTAGATTCTTTTTCCCTCAGTTTTCCCCGTATGACATAATTCGTATAATTGCCTTTACATATTTCCTTTAATTCACAAAGCACGAAAATCAACATGAAATTTTGTGTTTGAAACCCCAAAAAGGAAAATGATGAACTTTTATTTAAATTTAAAAACCTTTCTCTGAGATGCAAAGGCTATTAGCGTGAGGTCTCAGCACAGTTGTTGAATGATGTAGGCACTCTCACCCAAAAAAAGGGTCCCAGGGTGACGGGGCCAGAACAAACAATTTTGGGAAGGAAACTTAAAGACTCTAATGTCTCTGGTAGCAATATTCCTTTGGGAAATTGAGTTTCTTTAAAAACATTTGATTTTTTTTTGTATTTTCTTCCAACACATTTTATTCTTTCCGGGAGCCCCAAAAGTTTCCCTTTTTTATTAGAAAAAAAAAATTCGATCGGTTCGTTCATGAAAATATACTGACGTTCGTCTTAAAAATACCCTTTACCCATTTAAATGAATAAATTATATGAAGTTTTTTGGGCACAAATAGAGTCAAACAAGTATCTTGATGGAAATCTTTCGAAGACCCCAAATTTCCACAAAAATGGGTTTTCAAAAATTTGAGTTCCGGGGTCCGTTTTTTGTCCGTCTGTCCGTTCGCGGAAGTTACTCAAAACCATAATTATGATTTTAACCAGAATGGATATATTCCAATTTCTGACGATGACGCAACCCTCAAAATTTGTAAGATTTTTTTAAATTTTTGGGAAATATTATAAAACCTTAAAAATTTTTAAATTTTTCCAAAAACGGTTCTAATTTTTTTTTAACGTTTTGATCAAATAAAACATGCTTATAAAACATCTAAAATTTGGGATTTCCATCCCTTTTTAATTTTTGGGAAAAACGTCAAAGTTGAAAAAGTTTCTTTGAACTAAATATTTTAATTTAATACCCTAATGAAATCGGTTTCAAAATTTAATATTTAAATAATGTCAAAACAACCTAAAAAAATATTTGAGTTCTCGGTTTTTGAAGGAACGGACAAAAAAAGTATTTAAGTAATACTACTTTTTCCCCGGCAAAGTTTTTCCAAACCCGGGAACAAACGATAAAAAACAGTATGCTCAGAATGGAAAAGTTTCTAAAATTTTTTCTAATTTCTTTAGGTAGACTGGCTTTACGGTCTTAAATTTTTTGGATTTCAAAAAAATTAATGTCTTTTAAAGCACATTAACTCACATAGGAAATAGATTTAGACCCAAAAAATTTGCACTTTAAAAGCAAGAGAGACAGAAATATTTTGTGTAATTTTTGGAAAAAAAAAAGAATACAGCAAAATGAACATTATATCATTTTTAAAAGTGCAATTACAACAACTCGTTGGAAAAATTTGAAAAAAAATTCCCCCTTTTTGAGAAAATTCCCTATGAGCGATCGAGAATGCGGAATGTTGAGCTCATTTTTAAAAGAAAACTGTTAGTTTTAGAAAATTTTTGAAATTATTTTAAAACACATGCTCATAAATAAGTAAGGAACAAATAGCCCCACTAAACCGGGTAAAGAAAAAAAAATTTCATTTTGTAATTTTTAAAAAACAAAAGAATAGACTAATATGCGTTTTTTATTTATGAGTTTATAGGGACTATCATAGAAAAAAGGAGGGCAAAAAATTTGGGTCCGTTTTTAGAGAATCTTTTTTGTAATTTTTAAAATTCAAAAATTTACAATTTGGGAAAACTCAAAATTTTTAAAAAAAAATTTACCTTAAGAAAGAACTAATTATGGAAAAATTGATATGAAGGAAAACCCCTATCTTTTAAATTTTTTGGGTTTTGGAACGCGAAGAATCAAATTTTGCAATTTTCGAAAATTCGATTTAAAATCAAAATCGGACCTCAGACCTTTTTAAGTGTGACTGGTTTTCTGTAGTATCACTCATTTTTTACAAGAAATTTAAAAAAAAATTTGGGGCAGTTTTTTAGAAAATTTTGAAAATGTCCGGGGCATCATGTAAATCTCCCAAAGTTTAAGGAAGAAGAGGCATATGAGACAGACAGAAGCATATAGAGACAGACAGAGAAAGAGACAGACAGGGGTAAAAACAGACAGAGGAGATAGAGACAGACAGAGGAATAGAGACAGAAAAGAGGCAGATGGGAGACAGACAGGGAGAAGAGACAGACAGAGGCAAATAAGGACAGACAGAGGCAGAGACAGAGAGAGGCAGGACAGAAAGGCCTGCAGACAGAACCCAGAACAGATAAAAACAGACAGCGACAGACAGCGACAGACAGCGACGCAGCGACGACAGCGA
Organism: Teleogryllus oceanicus; assembly: GCA_964035755.1. Classification (NCBI taxonomy): domain Eukaryota; kingdom Metazoa; phylum Arthropoda; class Insecta; order Orthoptera; family Gryllidae; genus Teleogryllus; species Teleogryllus oceanicus. The sequence continues at coordinate 40,035 of CAXIVR010000456.1, read as the reverse complement.
CAGACAGCGACAGACAGCGACGACGGACAGACAAAACAAAAGAGCAGACAGAGACGGGCAGAGACAGACAGAAGAGACAGAAAACAGAAGAAAAGACAGAGACAGACAGAGACAGAGAGAGGAGGACGTTTTGAAAAATACTTTTGGGTATCAGGGGACCCTAACCTGTTTTTCCCCTTAAAATCTGAAATCGATTTTCCGAGCATTACGTCACTTTCTGAAAAAATGTAAATTTTTGTTGAAAATTTTTGAATATATCAATTTAATGAAATTTAACTAATAGATCGATCTAAAATTTTCGAGCCCTTGATATTGATAGACCCGAAAATATCAATTTGGAAAATCACATGACCGTATATGTGTTTTTTTTATCCACGCATGTACACACAATACATACGTTTGAAGAAAAAAAAATTTTTTCCGCAATAAAAAACCTGCGTTCCTGCGCCCCTGCGTTCTGTATATAAATGAAAGGGAAAAGGGAGTAATTTGGACCAACGTTTGTTTTAATTTTTCTTTCCCATAAAGATTAAATTTCATAAGATTTTTTAAAACAACGAACGAATTTTTTTTAAAATGTAATTTTTTTTACATTGTTTCTGGAAAAGTGGAAAAAAAAGAAGAAAGTGTAATACAATCTTCAGAATGGGGATCCCGGCTGCAAAATTTTGGGACTCACCCTCCAAAAACCCTCAAAAGAAATGCACGACTGATAATAATCTAAAAAAGGGTTTATTGAAAATAATATAAAGACGATAAAAAAAAAATCTTTTTATTGAATTCGTTGAAAGAAATCACAGTTTTTTGTGAATAAATAACGTTATTTAATTTTAGTTTATTTAATGATTTTCACATGATCGGGTTTATGTTTTTGGGCAATCAATTTAAAATTTTAAAGTGAACTTACAAAAAAACTCAATTGTTTTTTTGTATGTTATAAATGTTTTCAATTGTTTCTTCAAATAATAAAATATGGGAGAAAATAGGAAAATAGACAGGAATGTTTACAAAGGGGCATAAAATAGCAAAATTTGACAAGTGAAAAAAGGGGTGATTTTTTTAAATTTCAATTTTTGTTTCAAACGCATTGATAACATGTCATCCATAATTTAGTTGTCTTCGACATCACGACCTTTTTTTTATTAACTTTTTTTTATATTTAATATTAGCCCCAATCTATTTAGATGTTCGGGAAAATTTAGAACAATTCTTTCTTCTCTGAAAAATTTCCCCTGGGATAATGCTTTCCAGGGGCTAATGGCTCACCCTTTACGCGCCCGGAAACAATAATAAATCAATGAATTAATCAAAATCTAAAAACAGAAAACACAAATCCAGCCCCCGACCCTACTATAAAGCATTTATATACCCTCCCAATCTGTTTATTTCAGAAAGAACAAAAGAAAACTGCAAATAGTACAAAAAACCAAGAATTATTTCAGATGCCCCAATGATACCAAATTATTTGTGAAAAAATCACTAATTTTAACTTTTTTTGTTATATAACGTCCATCAACATCTAGGTCATTAGCACACTATTGAGTTAACGGAATGGTAATATGAAGAGGAAAAAAAAGTGATGATAAGGGGGGGAAGGACGAACAAAAATAAACCATGCCGAGGCGGAACCAAACCCGACCCTTCGGTCCGAGATAGTTACGACACTTTCCCTTGGGTTTCCTGCCCCCGGGCGGAAATTTTTTTGACTGGGACAAACATCTATATGAACAACACTCAAACCCCAAATTACTTCATTATCAGCCCAGACTTAAAAACCCCTACGTACTACAACCAGAGTGTAAAAAATTTTTTTCTACATTCCTCAAGAAATTCTCCGAAATCGTTCCCGACCCGACTAAAGTATTTGAGCCCAACCCCAAATCAGTTATATTTTAAGTTTTGATTTGAAACTTTTAAACCCCCCAGAAAAAAAAAGAAAAAGAAATAATTTAAATACCAAGGGGGAAGCTTTTTGGAAAGGCTCCCATTACCTTCCCAAATTAACTCATTCTCCTCCACAAGCATCATTTTCAAAATAAAACTTTTAACGTATAAAATTTTTCCCATTATTTCAATTTGCCCTAAAATTTATTCTTGCCAAAATAAAATTTAAAAATATTTCAATTGCCAAGTTTGATTTTACAACCTTATCAAGGTATAATGCAAAATACATATTATAGACGAAAAAGCTAAAATGTGACTTCTCCGTGACAAACAATATGTTACATTTCACTATACCCATGTTATAGGATTTCCCAAATTTTTTGTATTGTCTTAACCAATTAACAATCATTCCAGTAACTGGTATCATATATAATAGTAACTGAATATGCACAAATATACTGACGTAGGTGGAAGGCTTGTACATGCCTGTCCCCGAGTGACAACATTAAAAGATGCTGTATTCTTTCTAATATTACTCACCAAACATCCTCTTCAGTACTTTAACTTTCAACCCCGTTTTGATAAAATTATCTTACCTATTCAATTTTAATTAATTTTATTATTTTTATTAATTAATTTATAAAAATTATTCCACTCCCTTGAGCGAAAGTTGTAATCTTCTCTCATTCTGACTTAGTCGTTATATTGTTCTCGATTCACGGCTGCTGTCTTGGAATTTAAAGAGGAAACCAAAAATTTTGGGACGTAAAAGATATTCAAACATGAACATTTCTAAGATCTATATATTAACTTCCAATCCATAAAAAAATTGAAAGATTTATTGATTGATTGATTTTTCGTTTTTCCCGGGGCATAAACCCGCTTTGGTCATTAGTCCCGTAAGTGTAGTGCATGTTTTTTTTTGGAGATGGCGGTATCATCCCCGCTGGATGGCGAATCCGGCGCCGACCACCGTCGGCTAGCGGTAAAACCTTAACCAGAACCCCTCCACCAGCGGGCACCGCCCAGTCAGACAAGCTCTAAGCCCCCGACCGGTCTCCCGGAATATGTGGTAGGGGTGCATGTTAGTGTAAGTGTGTGTAAGAGGAGAGGATAGGGCAAGAAAGCGGAAGAAGATCGCGCCGTCCGTGACCCGTATGGTAGGGGACTGCTTCGGATTTGCCTCGTGTTATCGGAGAAACCACGGGGAACTACTGATCAGAGCAGCCGGCCGTGAATTCTCCAGACGGATAATCGACCAGCTGGTAGTGTCAAAGTCAAAAATCCGCCCGCCAGGACTTGAACCTAGGGCCTCCGGTCAGAGGGCGCTGCAGTGGCATCAGTTGATGCACTGAGCTACCAGAAATTGAAAGAAAACTAGCATTCTTCCGCCGTGAAAGGTGTCCAGTTTGGATGGATTGGGTTTCAGGACACAAAAACATTTCTAATGAACGAAAAATTCAAAACAATGAAAAATGTCGACCGGTACGTTTGATCAATGGATCGGCTAGAACTGATGAACAGTTGTTTCCAAGAGACCTTTTTGACTTTAATCTTAAAATGATTTAGTTAACTAATTTTGAGAAATTTAATTTAATGTATAATTATTTAATTGAAATTGTGAGCTTTTCATTTCCTTTTTGACTTCTGTACATGTTTATAGATAAAATTAGTTACACTTTAATCCAATCTTATTTCTTTGTAATGAAACAATCAAATGTATTATTCCTGCAAGTTTGTATTTCTCAGGCAGTTTCTCATGAGCGGAAACCAACCATCAGAAATGGCATAGACCTCGACCATTCACTTTGCCATTCGATTCAGAACTTTTCAGGGCCTGATTCTGTTTGGTACCACCTCACATGATACATACTTGCGCGATATTTTACATAGATTGTGAGTGCTGATGGAGAAATATCCAGCAAACGGGCATTGGAGAATTTCAAATTTGAGAATCCAGCGACTAACGGCGGTTGTCCTGGGTGCTAAGTATGTTGTAGAGGCGGCAATGTCATACATGCGGCATGCAGCTGTACAAAAATAATTGTATTTCAACATTTCTGTGCCTTAAATACAGAATAGAAAAGAAAAACAGAAAAAGAAAATAATAAAAAAATAAAAAAAAAATAAAATAAAATAAATATTCGTCCGGTTTAGATGAATTCTGATTCTTTGTTAAAGACTTGTGCGTATGCCATTATACACCGTTAACTCACATATTTAATGCATCTTTATAATTGAACGTTTCCCGATATTTTCAAAAAACTTTAAAAATTTAAACCGCTTTTAAAAAGGCAACAAAAAAGAATTTCAAAATTATCGGCCCATTTTTTCTATCAGTTTTTCAAAATATTAGAGACTTTTTACGAGAATGGAAACCTTTCTCAGTAAACACGACCGCTTTCAGATTGCCAACATGGATTTAGAAAATCAAAATCAACGAACAGCTATATTTTCTTTTCTTAAAGATGTCGCCTCATCATTGGGTCAAAACGAGGCACCTATTGGATTATTTTTAGATCTCAAAAACTTTTGACGTCATTGATCATGACATTTTACTTTCCAAATTACCTTCATAGGAATTCGTGGGATTGCTCTAGATTGGTTATGTTCGTACCTTAAACAACGATCTCAGAGAGTGAAATACTTACTGGAATGATGGAACATTACGTACGCACCTTTCCGACTCTTTCCCGTTGCATGGGAGTTTCCCCGGATCGATTTTCGGCCTATTCTTTCCTACTTTACGCAAACGATATGCCCGACGATTCGGGAAAAGGAAGAAGGTTCTCTTTTCGGATGATAGAATATCCTTTGCAATACAGAAACTGTAAATATACAATTTCAAATTGGTTCGAAATAACAAATTAATAGTAAACGAAAAAAACGTTTTAATGCAGTTTTCCATTTCAAATAAACAATTCTGTGCTCCATTGAAATGAACATGTACCATTGACTAATGTTAAGGCAACAAAATTTTTAGGTCTCTAATTCAGTCAAACCTTAAATGGAACGTCCATTTAAATGAATTGAAACAAAATTAAGTTCATTATTCTACGCGTTCAGAATTCTTGCAAATTCAGTTAGCCTTATACTGCTCGTTGTATTTCTTTCGTTGTGTATTCCTGCCGGGGATATGGCATAATATTCT
>CAXIVR010000456.1:0-32500 GCA_964035755.1 Teleogryllus oceanicus | reverse complement strand
TACCCTTTTTAAAAAGTTTTGTTTATAAAGAAACCCACAAAAACCCTCAGTCATCATATAAACTTTGTATATTTCATGAATGTTCATTCCGCCCGAGATATGGCATAATATTATGGGGGAAGACATATTATAGCCCCCAGTCTCTTAGATTACAAAAAGAATTGTACGAATAATAACCAAAATCCACCCACGTGATTCTTGTAGCTTCTCTTCATTAATCTAGGAATTTGACTATTACCTTGTCTGTTGATAATCGAATTACTGGTTTGTCAAAAATGACTTGTTTTAAGGGAGGAATATATTTTCAGAAAATGTCGATGTCTATTACTATAACACTCGACTAGAAATCAATTCATCAGATGACAGTATCAACTGCTCATTGCAAAAATTTACATACAATACATGTAATTATTTTACAACACTTTTCCAGATGACATTAAACAATTAAATTCGATAGAAAGGTTTAAACCAAAGTGAAATTGTTTCTGCTGAAACTGTTTCTACAAAATTACAGACTATACTGAGCATCACAAGAAAAGTAACATTAATTTTTACAGTGATATTTAATGATTATTTACCATTAGACTGTATAATTCTAAACAATAGTAAAAGTATTGTATCGAGCTTCTGGGTCAATGACCACCATCTTGATCAGGTTTTTTGTCCAGTTTCTCGATCCATTGAGCAAATGCGAGATGGCCTCTTGTTTTGCTTCTGGACAAAATGTAGCATCTGTAAATGTGTATCTGTAGTCTTCTAGAATTCAGTGGAAATATAGTTATTCAAATTATCGTTTCCATGTTGTCGCGGCAGGAAATATTATTCTGACAAAGAACATCTGGATAGAGCCAAAATTTATTGCTTATTTATCTTTGAAAATTTTTATGACACAGTCCTTTAGGAAAACTCTTCCAAATTTGTAAAATACAAAATTGAAGAAATACATAAATACATTAAAGTTTGGGATCCGAATCAAGAAGAGGATAAAAGTAAGTGGCCAAATATCACAACCTTTTGGGACAAACAAAGGGCCTGAGACAAGGATGTTGCTTTCACCAAGTCTGTTCAAATTATACCTGAATGAAATACTGAAAGATTGGCAAAATAAATGCAGGGGTATGGGTATATGTATCAATGAAGATTATCTGCATACCTTACTATTCGCTGATGATCAGGTTATTTTAGCTAATGACGATTTTATGTAGAATAAAATGGTGCGAAACTGAAGGAAATGAGAAAGCAGGACTAAGATAAATTTTTTTCCAAAACAAAATATCTGGTGTAGGAGAAAATGCAGGTGCAGCTACCAATAAAGGGAGAGCAGATAGAAGCATGTGAGGAATTTAAATTTAGGGGGAACCATCAGTAAAGAAGGAGTTTCCCAGAAAAGACACTATTTCAAAGATCACGCAAGGAGAAAAGTCACGAAAGTTAAACTCTTTACTTTGGGGAAATGAAATATCCAAATCAACTAAGAAAAGACTGTTTGAAACCATCTACAAAAATGTAAAGGTATGGATCAGAAACGGGAAATAAGAAAACGAGAAAAGACAAATTAAAAAACCTGCAAATGGATTTCATGAGAAAGTTGTAAAGTGTCTAAAAAGGACCATGTAAGAAATGATGAAATTTTGAAAAGAATGCAAATACAGAAATAGATTTAGAGGAAATGGGAAAAACGAAGATTAAAATGGTTTGGTCACGTGAAAAGGCTCGGGTTTTGAGAGATGGCTCAGAAAATCTCTGAGTGGCTCCCCAGACAGAAGAAAGAGGTAGACCCAGAGAAGAATGGCAAAAGCAAGTTATGAAGGACATGCAGAAAGAGGCTCAAGAAGACGTTTGGGAATGATAGAGAGGCTTAGGATTGGGAGCGAGAACGGCAGGAGCTGTAGACAACCTGCAAGAAGAGAAGATCTTTGAAAATAGATTTTAATACATGGGAGGTTTTTCAAAATTAAACAGTATATGACTTAGTGTTGGCATCACAAAATTTTTGGGAAATATGCACAGAATTTATTTCTTCCACAGCACGTTATAAAAGTTTTAACTGTTTTTCGTAAAATAAAAATAAACACAAGAGGACACAAGCGTCAGGCGGTGCCCCGGGAAAAAATTGCCGTTTTCCGGAGCACGATTACAGTACTTTTTTCTTTCAAGTAAGGCATCAGTGCATAGAAATGAAAACTCGTGACTCTCAGTAGCAGTAAAATCTTTTAGATCTTGAATTGGATATTGAAGGATTGAGAAAAAAAATCGCAACTCGTCCGTGCCAGTTGTTCAGGCATTTTCGGGACCTCTTGATCGACGAAAGGACGGATATAACTCATCCGAGCAGCCGATCAATACAATTTCGATCCAGCTAGTGCATCGTTCTACACTGATACTTAGATGGTGTGGAAAATACGCCAGCGTTGGGTCCCAGGGCAAGTCCTCTCAGTCTCCCAAACATCGTTGGTCGAATTGAATGGCATGTTAGCGCACCCCACAAATTATTAGACGTCTACACTTATCACACAATATCATACTTACTACAAATGTTCTCAGTTGAGTTGGAATACCACGCACCGGGAACACACGAACATTTTTACGATGATTCAAAGAAGATAAAAAAACAGAGGTATGAACTATAAAGACTCAAGAAAAAGATAATCACAATTTTCACTTCAAATCTCTCAGACGTAGAATAAAAGAAATACTTGCAGAGAGGTTGACGGGCAGTAAACAACTTCCTTAGACACTTCTTTGCTCTTCCAAAAGGGTGACCCATAACCTCGCGGATGGTTATTTATAGGACTGGCGGCGTGGTGGCTGACACATAATCGCGGAGACATGGAAATTTTCCCCATTTCTTTAATGCTGTCTGCGAAGTTGAGCTTATCCTGGGCGCGTGAGCGGGTGAGAGGAGTGATGAGCGAGCGGGAGTGCGAGCGGGCGAGCGGTTGGGAGAAAAAGGTGGGAGTGGACGACTGAGCGGGTGGGCGAAACAACAGACTGGCGCCGAAAATGCGTTGGTAGGGTGAGGTGTCAGGGATGGAGGTATACGACAGTCGGCGGGCGATTATGAAGGGCGGGGAGGGCGGAGCAGGAGAGGAACGAGAAGGTAGAATGGAAACGCAGGTTTGGGGGATTGCCCTGGTCAGGAAGGTGGTGAACACGTGTGATAGAGTTTGGAGACGGGAGGATGGAGAGAGAGAAGGTAGAGAAAGGAAGAGAGAGAAAGGAGAGAGAGAAAAGGAGAGAAAGGAAGAGAGAGAAAGGAAGAGAGAGAAAGGAAGAGAGAGAAGGAAGAGAGAAAAAGGAAGACAGAGAAAGGAAGACAGAGAAAGGAAGACGGGAAAGGAAGAGAGAGAAGGAAGAGAGAGAAAGGAAAGAGAGAAAGGAAGAGAGAGGAAAGTCCGAGCTACGAAACAGGTGAGCGAGTGCAAGATGGGTGGGAGATCGAGCTATAGAACGAGGAAGAGTGTAGCCAAAGAGAGTGAGAAAGTAAGCGAGAGAGCGGGAAAGAGGATGGCTGAGATGGCGGAGGAGAGGGTGGCAGCGGGCGGGCGAGAGGGCGGATGAGAGGGCTTGCAAGGGGTGGGGAGAGGGCGGGCAGTTAGGAGCACGCGAGAGCGTGGAGAGTATGGACGACAGCAAAAAAGAGTGAGATAGGGCGAGAGAGCGAGTGTGGGAGCGTCCGAGAGCGGGTGAGAGTGAGTGAGAGGGGGCAAAAGATCTGCAGGAAAGCGAGCGAGAGAGAGAAATGATAGAGCGGGGGGAGACAGAGGAGTGGGGGGTGGGAGGGGGGAGCGGGCGGAGGAGTCCAGCGGCCAGGGGGGGGGACGCAGTGGGGAGAGGAAGCCGAGCGAACGGGCGGACAGGCAGCCGGGCAGTCGAGGAGACGCGACAGGAACGGGCGGGCGTGTCTGCCGCGTCGCGCCGTGCCTCACGCGCCTACCCCGCCTCCTCCCCCCACTCCCGCCACCCTCGAATGAAAGCAGAAGTGCCTCGACCCTTTGCATTACAAGGCGAGCGCTTATCTCGCGTCGCAACGTTCCCGCCTTCGCCGCCGGCAAGATGCAGTGAGCGTATGAAAAATATGGCACAAGTTTCACGGCCTTTATGCACCAGCAGTTAAATGCTCATAACTCAAACCTAGCCACGCTTTTAAAAGTATCTTAAAGATGGTTTTATGGTAACATTTCAAGCAGTGAGAGTGCGCGCTATATCTGCAGAGAGTCCGCAAACGGGGGAAACAAAAACGCCAAATCATAAGGCAGACTGTTTGAGGAAAATGATGAAAAGCATTTTGTCTTGTATTCCGAGGAGAGTGCTTTAAGTTGGAGGATAAAATTTTCTCTTTTAAACCCTGCCCTCTCATGTCCCCGCGGAGACAATTAACCGCGTCCGACTCCTGTCCCCCTCACGTTGTCCTAATCGCACACCATGTACTCTTCCTCTTGGCGGGCGACAGTTAACTTTTTCGTGTTGCCCCAATGACGGCAAAACCCCGGCAATGAGAACGCTATTTGCCCATTACTGCCTTATGAGCCAAGTCCGCCTCTATTTGACGTCCTTGCGTCCTCTAGGTGGCTGCAGGCGGTGGGACTCCCTCGACACGAGCCTTGGTGTGAAATGCTTGTGTCTAGGCGGAGAGTTGAGCGTGTATTGCTCTTACAAATGTTTCCCGCAGTGCTGGGGAACTAGGCGAACTACACTGTGAAAGGAAGCACAACACCACCCGTAATGGGACATTTGTGGAATGGATAATTCCAAGGTATTTGGTTTTTGTTTTCAACCACAAAATAACATAAACGTTTGTAAATTATGCCTGAGAAGCCTTTCAAAGCCAACAAGGTGTTTTACAAATAATTCTAAGCATTAAAATTTTCATCTTTTTTACATATTTACAAATATAAGAATAGAACATAATTTCAACTCACTGGTGCAAGTTCGTGTTTCAAATAAAATATATCAATGTTTTAATTAATTTTATTTTCAATGAGCAGTTTTGAAAGAAAACTAGTAATAAACAGAACTATTATCGTAATATTTCAAACGGTTGTGAAGTATTATAATATTCCAAGTCGTATCTTAATAAAAGCCAAAACAAAAAAAGAACAATATTTCACCAAACTAAGAACCAGACATTAAAAAAATTCAAATTTTAAATTTTTTTGAAAAAACGTAGATAATGTTGCCATTAAATTAATTTTTAATGTTATTTCGATACATAAATAATTAAAGAAAACAAAAAGGTTGTTCAACAGTACTTCAACACACACCAGCGTCCGCATTTCAACCCAGCACCATCAACTACGGTACATACTACATCACAGAACTATTGGCAAGAATACAAGAAGAATAGAGAATTTACACTCAAAACTTTCTAATATTTCGTAAATTTAAAGAGATAATTGAAAAAATTTGTCCTCAATCAAGTTATAAAGATACCGGTAGTGTAGCATAGAATTTAGGATGCAAAATGTTAAAGAAAATAAAAACTCTGACAGTACACTCGTCGTCAACAAAGTATTTACTATTTTGGATAATAAATAAATTATATAAAATTTGACGTATTCGGGGGGCCGCATAAAAAAATGTGACGAGAAAGCCTAATTTTCATTCAAATGAGTGGGAATTTTATTTGAACTCCAAGAGAGGACATGCGCCCGTGCTGGAGGGTTGAGTGAATGCCTAGGGGGAAATTTTAGAATCGACGTTAAAGTTTTTTGGTCAAATACATAATTTTTGTACCAGTCTGAGGTCGTGCCTGATGCCCTTTTGATTTGTAATTTTTGAACATGGCCTGCAGCGTCAGGGGGGCCTGAGGGGCCACTCCATCTTTCCACAGGGGGGGAGGGGAAATCAGAAATGACTAGATCACCTTCATTCAAATCTCGAGAAAGGATTTTCATTTTTTACGAACTTGTTGTGAGGTACTTTCTATCTCAAATTTCCAAATAATGTTGAATTGCCTTTTTACTCTATAATAACAACGGGGAGACGCCAACTTCTGCTTTGATTTTGATCAAAAGCCCGTGAGTTGAGGAGTTCCGATATAATAAAGATAGTAATGCAAAATACAGACCTCGCAATTGTATTATATACCGTCACCCACAGGGCTCGCGTTATTATTTCAGAAGCTTTGGTGAAATCAATAATTTCTTAGACTCGTTGAAGCAGGGTATCCGAATACTGATTTACTAGTCTTAGGTGACATGAATGCTAGAATTGGCCTGAGCAGGAAGTTTTTTCGGAGTTCGATCAAGAAGCAGAGCAATTTAGAAAAGCAAGACTCAGTCATAATAATGAGGGTCAGAATTGTTAGAATTATGGAAGATTTAATCTCGAAATTTTAAAAATGGCAACTATGGACAGGATACTAAAGGGGGAACTAACTTTTATTAGTGGGAATGGAGGTAGTGTAATAGTTATGCTCTGTTGTCTCATGAAAGAAAAAAATTTATTAGATTTTGGAATCGAATTATGGGCAGAATCGACATTTGCCTGTTTTGGGGTTCATTTAGCAGAAAATGTTAAGAACTCCCACAGGCAGTGGCACAGGGGAGCAACAAATTTCACAATAGCAAGACGACGGTTTATATGGAAAGAGGAAAAGGACAGGAATTTGCAGAGGCTATTCTAACTCGGTAGGGTGGGCGCGAGAGGAGGGTCACCGGAAAGGCAAAGAATTTAGAAAGGAGACTCTTTCCCCAGGAGGGGCATGCGAATGGGGGGGAGAGGAGGAAGGGACTGACCCAAGGATGGTTTAGGAGGAGTGTGGGTGAGCAGGCGTGAAGCAATAGTAGCCTTAAGAATGTTCAGAAACAGTGAACTGGAAGGAGAAATAGTTACTTGTTACTACGTAGGCAATAGAGGCCACAATTAAGAAATCGAAGAAATCTTGGCGGGAAAGTGAGACAGCAAGAATAGAGGAAATTAAGAAACAATCATAATAAATCAATTTGGGACGTTATAAGATCACTGCGTAATAAAAGAAATGTAAGTAGCAATTTCCCCAGACGCGTGGGAGCAGATTTCGGCGCTCGAAATAGCGAATATTGAAACAGGGATATATTTATCACGACCGGGATGTCCCTGAATTGACGAACCGATAACCGGGAATGAAGTGAATAGGGCTCGTTAGCCATGAAAAATAAGAAGGCAGGGGGCGCGGTTTTGGGCACCTGACAAAATTATTTCAAATTTGTGGCACATAGACCCAGAAGTATTCTAAATTTATTTAATGCAATAGTTGATTCTGGATCGTATCCAGAAACGTGGAGTACAGCGATCCTCCAACCAGTCTTTAAGAATAAAGGTAATACGAATTGCCCACAAAATTATCGCGGAATTAGTCTTTCCCAGCGCTGAGCAAGCTATTTTGTAAAATGCTCAACGGGACTGAGTGAATGGGCGGAAAGCACAGTAAAATATCAGAATTGCAAGCAGGCTTTAGGAGAGGCTTCGCGATACCGACAATATCTTTGTGTTAGATACCTAGTAAAGCAGGCGCTTGCGCGAAACGGGCCACTTATATTGCAGTTTTGTAGATTTCGAAATGGTTTTTGACTCTATCAATGGAAGCTTTATGGCAAAACTTAATGAGCTAGGTCCCACGTAAAGTTTTAAAAGTGTTGCAGAGCTTTACGAAGACGTAAATTTCTTTTCAGGTGCGGGATGGAAGTACAACGCGAAAATAAAATCGACAGTAGGGGATAAGACAGGGCTGTCCTCTCACCGCTATTGTTTATCTTGTTTATAAACGATTTATTGACGTGGTTACAGGATGCGGATACATCTGCCCCGGAATTGAGGGCCTGAACTTTCCCCGGGACTACTATATGCTGATGATTTAGTTTTATGTCCGAGACTATTGACGGCTTACAAAAGTTTAAATATCCTAGAAACGTATAGTGAAACATGGGGATTAAAGTAAATATTCAAAACCAAGAGTTGTCTTCAAGAATGGATTTATCTGGGGTAAAAGGGGAGATGGTTTACGCTCAGGGGGATTGACCGGGTTAAACATTTACATATCTTGGGGCAAAATTTTCCATGAATGGTGGATGGAGTAACCCCATAGTGGCGCACAGTAAAGGAAGAATTGCGCTCAAAGAAACGTTTCAGCAGTGCCAGGGTTCCGGAATTGCCTTTAAAGGTGTGCGAGACGATGTTTAAATCGCTAGTTCTCCCAGCAATGAATTATGGGCAGAAATTTGGGGAGTGGATAGATGATCGACTAGAAAGCTCGAAACAGATTATTTCAAAAACTCGGAGTCTCTAGATTCGCAGCAAAAAGCCGGAGTCCTAAAAGAGTCGGAGTGAGAATTGAAAGATTTAAATGAAACCCAATAAACTTTGGATTAAATTAGCAGGTGAACAGGCTGACTCACTTATAAATAGATGTTTTGGTGCAGTTACAGGGGAAGCAACCAACGCTACTGGTCGTATAAAATTAAACTGCTACTGGAACGTTCAGGTCTAAACGTTTCTCCGGGAAAAGGTGGGGGATAGGGGAACACGTGACAGAACGGTTAATTTCGGATAGACTTGCGGATATTAAAAGGCAAGAGATCCTGGGCAACGGCCGAAAAAGTTCGCTAGTTGCGCAAACCACGCGAGTCCGTTAGGTTTCGAACGTTACGTAAACACACTGCAGAAGGACGCAAAAGGGGATACGCTTGGTTCAGGGTCGGGGTGGATGCAACGTGATTAAAGGACCGAATGGTAATGGCATCTGTGTGCTTTGCGGTGATAGGGGAAGACTGGGTCCATATCCTTTAATTTGCAGTGACCGAAACTTGGGGAGGAAAATGGATGGGAATGGGAAAATTTCTACTTCCAACATAGGGAAAGTAACGCTTGCCCAAAACATTCTAGGGGATAAAAAAGCTAATTTATGAAAGAATTAGGAACATTTCTCGGAAAGGTTCGGACCACTAGAGAAACGGAAATTAAGGAGGGAAAAAAGCAGGGTTAGTAGAGCAGAGCCTAGACTGAGAGAAATATGTAATAAATCAATAAACTAACAATAATTATATAGTAAGTTATGTTAGGTTATAAACAGTACAAAAAAATAAAATAAAAAAATAAAAAAAAAGGTTTTAATTGTAGTCAATTGTTAAAATAAGTAGATAAATAAGTCAATAAAAATATATATATATATATTAACTTAAAATAATTAAAATAAGTTAAATAAATTAAAATTAAATTAATTTAAAACATTTAAAAAAATTAAAATAAGTTATATTTAATTAAAATTAAATAATTAAATAAGTTAAATAAATTAAAAATAAATTAAATTAAAATAAAAAAAAAGAAACGGCTAAAATAAAGACATTAGGGGGAAGGGAAGTGGAATCGGAAATGTTAGGCAGAGGCGTTGGTGGACGATTTTCTGTGGTGCTGTTTGTTTCAGGTGCGGTGGAGGCCAAACACTGGGAAAGGGGAATGCCTGACGCCCGCCAAATAAATAAATAGTCAAAACCGGATAGAGTAGCATGTACTCGGCTTCGACGGCAGGTTTTTCCCTTCAGGGGTTTTTCCCAGTGCACCTTGGTCTCGTTTCCGCGGCTTTGAGGCGATGGAGAGACCATTTGGGGTGAATACCAGAAGGCGAAAGGTTAGAACTCGGTAGAATGTAGGTATTGTATGGCTTAAGGCCTTGGCCCAGCCACATTGGGTCAAGTTTCTAATTTGCTGTAATAATTACCTATTAAATAAATAAAAAAATATATTAAATGATTCGAGTTATTATGAGGCTTTGGTATCCTTCTCAGAGCAAGCAGCCCAAAAGGGCCATGAGTTTAAAATATGTTCTATGTGTCAACAAATATGAATTTGATTGGGAAATATAATTTTTCACAAAGAGGTTTTAAATAAAATTTCAAGGAACCTAGGCTGCCTCAACCAGTCCATTGCAAAATGGTGAGGAGAGAAGCAAAAATGCCATTCTACTCCATGTACAGAAGAAATTTAGGTAATGCGCGAAAACACGACGAATTTCGGCAGAAAAAACCCTTTTTACAAGGCCCTCGGAACGAAAACGGATAAATACTGATGCTATATTTATGTAGGGAAAATCTTCTAACACATGTTGTGGCCAGAATCTATGTTTTGTGGGTCCTTGATACAGAAAAATCGAATGACAGCAAAACGTGTCCGTCTGCCTGGCCGTCTGTGGACAACGCTACAAGCTAAACCGTTCAGCCGATTTTCTCCAAATTAATAATCCCTAATTGATCTGGCTAATATCCTGGTCCCTTGAATTTGAAATTGATATTGTAATTTTGAAGTACTTCACATGAAGCCACTGAGACATTCTCTAAAATTTTCAAAATATGGCTCCATTGTTTTAAATTAAGTTTTGTAGTTGGATAGTGTAAAGAATTTGTGAGAAAGGTCAGGTCTCATTTTGTTTAAAACTCTCATTTTTCGAAAATTACAAAAACCCATAATTTTTCTGCGTCTTTCTACAGCTACAGTAATAAAGATAGATATTTCTCCTTTATAAAATTTGGTCCTTAAAGATAGATTTGGAAATAAATTCAAGTATCAGTTTTCAAAAACTTGAGTATCTTTCGCGTATTTTTGTATGAAATATAGGGAATTTTTAATTTGTGTTTAAACAATTTTTTCTCAAAAACATCTCCAACTTTTTTCTGAAATTTTATTGGTGGATAGTCTGAAGGACATTTAAGATAATGGTGTAGATCTCATGTTGGTGAAAAAGCCAGATTTTTTGAAAATTGAAAAAATTCAATTTTTTTCAGCGTCTGCCTACAACTTCAATTATGAAGACACAATTTTTTTCTTTTTGAAATGTGTTCATCAAAAACAGACACAAATCGAAAATTAATTTTTGACTACAACTTCAATTATGAAGACACAATTTTTTTCTTTACCAGGCAGTTGAATGTTACAGTCAAAATTTGTATATTTCGTATTTCTTTGTTTGTTTCTTCTTCGAGCTTCTGTTATAAGTTTCAAATTAATATTTTAGAAATTATTTCAAATATATTATAAACTGCGTCCTTTAATTGAGATAAATGTGAACACGAATAGATGACACCGTTTCAGCAAAAATGAAACCAAAATTATCAATCATCAATAGACCAAAATGAAGAACCCTTTGATTATTTTAGATATTTTGACTGCTTGTGACGTTATTAAATAACATCTTACTCTCATAATTACCTTCTTATAGAATTCGTGGTATTGGTCTAAACTGGATAGTTAAACATTGCTCTCAAAGAGTAGGAATACCGTACTGGCACAAAGGACATTATTTATTGTCTTTCCAATTCTTGGCCAATTAAGCATCGGGTCCCACTATGTTCTATCCTCTTTCTGTTATCTGTAAACGATATGCCCTTGTCTATTAAAAGTGGAAGAACAGTTCTGTTTGCTGATGACACGAATGTTCTTTGCAAAAAAGAAACAATACATAGTACGATTTCAGAAGTTTCAAATCGGTTTCGTAATAAAAAATTAATAATTGACGAAGGAAAAACTGTTTTAATGGATTTTTGCATTTCAAATCGGCAAACGCATTCTCTAGTGAAACTGAATAATATGCAATTAGCAAGTAAAAATTTCTAGGTCTCCGATTCAGTCAAACCTCAGATGGAATGTATGTACTTCTATCAGAATTAAACACTACATTAAGCTCTTTATGTTACGCATTCAGAATTCTTTCAAATTCTATCATTCTTCATGCAGCTTGTTGCTGTACTTTGTAAAGTGCATTCCCGCCTGAGATAAAGCATAATAGTCAGATGAAACCCATCCTTTACTACTCAGACATTTAGTTTGCAAAAGAAAATTATCTGAACAATGAAAAAAATGCCATCCACGTGATCCCTGGAAGCGTCTATTCATTGTGCTTGTAATCTTACCATTACTTTGCCTATTTATTTCAGAATCTGTAATTTGTCAAAACTCACTCAACGGTGGCAACATATTTTCATGATATTTAAATGTAATACTGATATTTATAATCAACACACGCCGAACAAATCATGTTCATCAAGTGTCAGTATTAACAGTTCACTACAAACAATGCCCATGCAATATATGTAGGTTACTTCACAAAGCATTACGGATGACATTAAACAATTAAAATCAGTAAACAATTTAATCTAAAAGTGAAAAATTTGTCTGCTGCATACCTGTTTCTATTCAATTAGAGACTATACTGATCATCAAAAGAAAAATAATGTTTATTTTAATAAAACAATTATATATAATTGATTCGTTTAATTGTATTTGTATAATTTAAAAACAAAGATTTAATATCCTATAACAAGTAACGTACTTCAATTTCCGGGCAATATCCATCTCGATCAGGTTATTGTCAGTTTTCTGATCCATTACAAATGTTCAGATTGCCCTTGATTTGCTTCTGGACGTAAATGTAACCTCACTATGCGCACGTTTTTTAACTCTCCTTTTCATGTTCTGCAAATAGAACTGAGGTGAGTTACAATTTAGTTACCAATGCCATGAAATCAGTTCATTTACCGTTGAAAATAAGTTTTCTATAACTCAGGAACAAAAATATCAAGTTTTTCAAATGTTACTAATCTCGCCCTTTTTAATAATGATAATAATAATGATTATTATTATTGTTATTATTGTTATTATTGTTATTATTGTTATTCTTGTTATTCTTGTTATTGTTATTCTTGTTATTCTTGTTATTATTGTTATTATTGTTATTATTGTTATTATTGTTATTATTGTTATTATTGTTATTATTGTTATTATTGTTATTATTGTTATTATTATTATTATTATTATTGTTATTATTGTTATTATTGTTATTATTATTATTATTTTAAACGTTTTTCATCTTTCAACTATTTATAGTTAAAATTTTGGGAACTTTGTGGGAACTTTCTGGAACTTTGTAGGAATGAAAAGTAATAATTGCAAACGTTGTTAATTGACAAAATTTGAGCCATTGTTGTAACGTCACACTGACAACAGAGGGTGATAATGACTGCTGCCTTTTCTTTGCGTTAATATAAATTTTTAATTTTATTTACGGCTAAAATATGCATCGTGCATCCTTCGTACACTTATGCAGAACGTGAAAACACGGAATTCAATGGCAGAAAGCTGTTCTTCTTTAAGCGTTTGAATTTAAAAAATATATGTATTTTTCACGCTTCGTTTGTTTAAGAATTTTTTAAATGGTAATTAATGTGTAAGACAGAAATTGTCATATCATAATATTACGTAGCCATTAATAATACAGAGAAATGTCGTTCTGTTGTAGCGCCACTGATTTTTAAATGAAATAAAGGGAAGAGAAATTATCTTTGTCCTACTCTGCTCCACTATATGTCACAAGTCCACGTTCTAAGTTTGAAGCAAGAGGCCTCCATTGGTCCCTACTGATGCCCTTATCATGTTTAATATTGATAAATTTGCATTATAATATTGCAGGAGCTATAACGTAGAAATAACATAATTGTATTTCATTGTAATTTTACTTTACTGAAATTAGTTGCTTAAATTTCTTTTAAACAAGAAAACGATATTTCTTCATGCTATTACACTATTATAAAAACATACAGTATTCTCCTTTGTTCAATTATTCATTTCACTAATAGTTTTATATACATTATCACTCATAACACACTAAATACTTTTTGGAAAAGTTGGAGTGAAGTACGTAACACAACGCAGCATTGACGAATTGAAAAGAACGTAAGAATAACATTGCACTTTCGAGCACATAGCGTGCTGGAACTGTCACACAAGATGTATTGTCTTTCTCTGCCGACGGTTCTCGTAGATTATACGGTCTTTCCACTAGTAAACCCACAACACCAAGCTACACGGCGTTCTCAAGACCATTTCTCTCTTCACCGCACGCAAGTCGTTATCCATTCACTTCACAACACCTTTCCAGATCGTCATCTCGGAAAGCGCCGGAATACTTCTGAAGGACCCGCCGTCTCGTCTTAGGTCGCCGCGTCACACAGAGAGGTTATAGTCACGCGTTTCTCTCCGATATTGCACAATCAAGAGACCAGCAGCGCGCTCTTTGGCGACAGCGCGGAGGAGTGGAACGGGAGAGAAGAGAGGGTGGGGTGGGGTGGGCGGGGCCGAGATCGAGAAAGATATTACGAAACCAGACACAGTGTAAACGGAAAAGAAAAAACCAAAACCCGCGGCGTGTGTTCGCACAAAGCAGCTCCACGCCAATTCGAGCAGTCTATTTCGAGGCCGTTCTGCTCCAGGCGGTACACCAGCACACATGCGAGGCACGCCGCCGGAGGCCTCTGGGATCCGTCAACGAGCTCTAGAGCCGGCGCGCGCCAGGAATCGACAGCGGCGGCTGTGGTGAATGGGCGTCGAGTGCTCGGCAGGTGGGCGCCGCCCCGCCTGCACCCACCCGCCCGGGGCGGAGGCGAGCCCACCTCACCCCGGACCCTCCCACCCCCGCCCTGCCTCCGCTTCTGCCCGCCACTGTCCCCGCTTGGGCCAACGCCTTCCAGATGCGGGAGCAACGAGGTGAAATGTACCTCACGCCCCGTGCAACCTTCCGCCTCTCGGTACCGCCCCATCCCCGTTGCGTGCGCGCCCAGCCCGCCTGGGAGCACAGCGAGAAGCCGAAACTCCCTCCACCACCCATTTCCCCCCGCCGGTCACCTCCCCCCCGGTGAATTTCGTGGCGGTGGCGGCGGCGAGGAGAGAGGCGCGGCGTGCCGCAAGCCGCCCATGAAATTAAGACGATTAGTGGCAGGGCTAGCTGCATTGGATGCGGTGGTATAAGAACGCTCGAGAGCCGCTTATTCTCTTCCTTCCCACTATCGCCTGCTGGGAATGCCCGCGACGCCGAGGGGCTGGAGCGATTCATTCAGGCACTCGGAAGTTAAGATTGTTTCGCTTTCAGGAGATCAGATTCTAGGACGTTCGTCGAGGACTTGTCTATTGGCAAGCAGTTGTTTGAAAGGGCGGGAACGTATATCAGAATTATGCCATCCAAAGAACACCTTGTTGATATGTAGCTTTAAACACGTTTTATAAGTGTACATTGTGTCTCAGGCTTTACGTATGCCCGGTTAGACTAAAACAATTAGACATTTTATTTTGTGGTACGGAATGGAACCTAAATGATATGCAATGGACTCTTTTAAAGGGCAGGAGATGGACTGAATGTTGAAAGTTTATACACACTATTTACTAGTGCAAATGCAATTTTCTCACGTGTTTTTAAAGAATAAGCAAGCGCCTGATCATGATGTTGTCTATGTTTATTACTTAACAGTTCATAAGCAATTAAAACTTAATCTGTAAAAACATCAGTCCTTACGTGGATATTTCATCATCGGCTCCTTAACGTGTACAGCTGAATCCATGTTTTGGGGTCCTTGATACCGAAAAATCGATTGACGGTAAAACGTCTGTTGACCGTCGGTCCGTCCGTCCGTCGGTTCGTTGGTTTGTCGGTTTGTCGGTCCGTCGGTCCGTCGGTCCGACCGTCCATCGTTCGTCCGTCCGTCGGTCCGTCTGTCCGTCGGTCCGTTCGTCCGTCCGTCCGTCCGTCGGTCCGTCGGTCCGTCGGCCGTCCGTCGGTCCGTCCGTCCGTCCGTCCGTCCGTCGGTCCGTCGGTCCGTCGGTCCGTCCGTCGGTCCGTCGGTCCGTCGGTCCGTCCGATTGACGGCAAAACGTCTGTCCATCTGTCAGTCTGTGTGTAACAGATTTTGTTCAGGAAAAATATCTTCCAATATTTAGGTTGTAGGAAAACGACGAAAAATTTCTGATTCAATTTTCGAAAATTCAGGATTTAAACGTGAAACGTGAAAAATGAAAATCATGAGAGGTTTAGGCTATAGTGTTCACCAGATGAACAGACAGACAGACGTTTCGCCGTCAAACGGTTTTCGGTATCAAAGATCCGCTAAACTTCGATTCTGATAAAAGAACGCGTTAGAGGAAGAAATTTAATATACAAGAATATAAGAATAATATTTAACCTCTTTTCTTGATACCATAAATACGGGTTTTCTGTCGAAAATCGTCGAGTTCCGCCTCCTGATTACAATACTTTTCGTCTTTAGTTCGTACTAGTAACGAGGAAATAAAAGGCCTGAGTTTTTGATGATTCTTATACAAATATCTCTCTTAATAATACACGTCTCTGTATGTAAACGTCACCAGAAAACTGTGAATAAATATTGTTTTACTTAATAACTTAACAAAACGTTCATTTTAGTATCCACGGATGGGTATTAAATGATATATTCTAACTTCTTAGAGCTTCGAAATTCTTAGTAGGGATCGGTAATCATGTATTTCATACTTAGTTTGCGTGGGCAATTTCGCTGGTATGCAACTGATGACCACCAATGTCCGCGTCCCTGAACGACTACGGCAGGATGCCCTGTTATCCTTATTTTTCTGCTTCTATCTTAAATATTCTATAAAGTATCCCAACACACACTCAGCGATTCGACATATTCCCAGAGTGTTTATCTTCCAGTATCACTTTACACAGTATCAATTGATGAAACTGAAAATTCAAGTTCTGGAAACCATAAGAGTTCAGGTCCGTTAAAGATCAGCACGAACCAAGTTTCGACATTAATAATGAGCTCATTTATTAACACAATATGATCTGAACGATTAAGTGCGAGATCTAAATTTATCGAAAATACAGACAGAACATTTGGGTCACGACCAAAGGGTGAAATTCTTTGACCCCTACAATAGGATGTTGTCCTCGGGTAGGTCACTTCAGCTTGCTCGCTTTCCAGGTCGCGATCCCGGGTTCTATTCCCGGCCGCGAGATATTATAGTGTGCACTTTCCTTACAATGTTATAGTATCTGTTGCTGTGTGACGATGAGAAAGCTTACTTCTCAGGTTGAGAAGACCTGAAAATGGTAAGGGATGTCTATGCTAACCACGTACCGAACCCATGTCCCCAAGGTCGGACGCCGCTGTTTGGACATGGACCCGTCAGAGACTGTTGTGCCAGTACAAACCAACAGAGACAAAAATATTACGATATGCTGTATTCGAAATATCTAAGAGGAATTTAAAACTTTTCCCAAGAAATTGATATCATGTACTGTAATATTATTTTATAAGAGCTAGATATTATGACAAGCTCATAGTATCCGCCGAGAAATGGCGTTCATTTATTGATTCATCAAGCTCGTTGTTTCCAAAAATTGTACATGCCCGTTTATAAAGATCTTATTTTTTACAACAGACTTTGTTTAAAACAAACATTGCTTTCTCCAATTCTCTAGCTATCAAATGTTCACGTTCTTGGCATAGCGAAAATGGACTTGCACAAATTTTTACCGTCCCTTATTACATATGAGGTGAAAACTAAAAAAATTGAACTGTTTGGAGCTAAAGTTTTTAGAAGTTGTATAAAGGTATAGCCGATAAGGAGGTGAAAGTGCCTCAAACCAAATCGATAATCCGATGCTCGTATGTAAGAGAATACAAAATTACATAGATTCACAAAAAATTAGCCTTCTAGGGCAATCTGTTGCAGAGATACAACGAGAAACGCGTTTTGCATGTTTTATTTTTTTCAACACCTATTGCGTACACATCGAGATTTTCGATTTGGTTTGGGGGCACTTTTCACGGCCTTATTCGCTAGACCATTTCACAATAATTAAGCGAAATCATATCTTTTTCAAAAATTGTAGATGTTCTTCTTTTAAAGAGCTGATTTTTACAACAGCATTTGTTGAAAGCAAAAATCGCTATATCTTATTCTGTAGTTTTCAAATATTTAGTTTTTGACATTTTCAAAAATATGTAACACTACCCGAAAATGAGACTAGCATTATATTTTTTACCGCTCTTATTACATATGATGATAAAATTTAATGAAAAAACTTGGAGGGTTTTTAAATTGCCTATATTTCGCGCAAAATTACACAAAAAGTACTCACATTTTCGAAAAGTTGAACTTGAATGAACTGCTTTAAGATGCGTCTTTAGGAAAAGATTTCATGGTGGAAAAAAACTTATCCATAAATTATGTTGTGAAGACGCAAAAAAAATTTCCCCTTTTTCAATTTTCAAAAAATTTTCCACAGTTGGGAGAAAAAAACGTTCAGTAAAACCTTACAAATCCTATTAAAAAAGGGGAATTTTTTACCCAAATGCACCAGTAACGATGCCCATCACACCCCCGGACCGACCCCTGAACATTGAAAGGTTGTGGGGGTTGCATTTGCCCATTTCAGCTCGGGGAAATTTTTTTAATGATATTTTTTTTTCCCTTTAAAAGATATCATCAAGAAAATTTAAAGTTTTAACATGCTAATAAATTTATCAGATTTTCATAAATTTAAAGAGGTTGTCCTTTTAATTGCTTTTTAAAGAAGTTTTTATTTTTTATCCAAACAATAACACGATATGGAATTGATATTAATGTATTTTACAGTAACATATATATATATATTTTATATATATATATATATATAAATATATACAAAATCCCAAAACATTTTTGTTTTTTGAAACATTTATATATGGAAAAATAAAGAATATGGGGGTGTTTCAAAAGTCTTAGATTTTGAGTGTATTTTCGAACAATCATTGAAATTGCAATATTGTATTCACGATTTTGGGCATCGCAAAATATAAAAATATTTTCAAGTTTGAAGGATTGTGTTTTCATTTTTTTCCATGGAAGGGCCATATAATGATTTTTGCATAGGTTTTTCCTATTAAATTCCCGGGGGTTTGGGATATTAGATCTTCAAGCTTTTTTCATTTTCCCCAACCAAAGGAATTGAATGCGTTTTAGTCTGTTCGGGGAAAGTTTTTTTTCACGCAAAATTTATCCCAAAAGTCGATTTCGTGGCCAAACATCCAACAATCGAAGTTTCAATTTGGGTTTTTTATGTAGAAAGTTAGGTTGGACTTGGGGCAAAGCAAAATTTCCCAAATTTTAAATTTAACTGGTCGATTGCAAAAGTCAAAACTTTGAGAGACATCTTTCAGGAAAAATTTTCAACAATTGGGCTACTGGTAGATTGGAGATAATTATAGGACCCTTGGCGATATGGAAGTAGAAGATAACATCGCCATGTTTTTTGAAAAATTTAAAAATTTTTGCCTGAATTCGGGGAAAAAACGAGAATTTGTTAAAACAGTTTAACACAATTTTACAATTTATTTCTTTGTATTTTAAAATCGATTACCTAAGTATATTATATTGAAACTGCTCGTATGGTGATCGAATTATCCGTGGGTTCCATATCCACAACTGTCCATAAATTTGATCGCCAGTGCACAAAATATTGACTCAACGCTTTTGCCAATTGGAAAATGCCCAAGAGTCTTGCAACAAACTAAAAAAATATAGGCGAGTCTTTGGGAAAAAAACAAGTCGCACCAAAATATGCAAGATGTTTTTGTGACTTTTGGTATCGCCAAATTCGCTAATATCTTGCGTACGTAAATTATTCCCAAGAAATTCAAATCTTTAAAACCTCAAGCAATTGAGTTACTGAAACAACCAGGTTTTAATTCACAAATTGAAATACCAATAAATGAAAGCAGTGAGGATGAAACAGAACGCTCTGATGATGAATATTAAGCTTTTTTTTGAATGACGCGTGCTTGTGCTGCATATTTTGTATTTCTATTAATAAAAAACTGAGATTGAAATTTATATTCTCAGCCTTTTCTTATTCTGCAATTTGTCCATCTATATTTCCAAAAAATAATATCAAATTTGAAATTAGCAACTGGAATACACACCACAAAAATGTTTCAAATTTGGTCCGCCATTTTGGGATCCACGATTTGTTTTTGACAAACAAAATCAAATTTGAAATCACTATCAAACATTGATGGACGCATTTTGAAAATCATTTGAACGTGTTTCAATTTTGGCCAGAAAATCGAGATTTGGCATGAGTCGAGCTGCAACCATAACTTTCCGTTTTGCCAGTTCGACTGCTTCCTGATAGCGTCGATCGTCGATCATATTTCCCGCCCCTACTGTTATGAGCCAACTGCTCTGCCGAAACATGTGTCTTTCCAAGCGCTAAATAATCAGGCCTTCAGAATTTTGCACATGGTATTCAGAAGGCAGAGGGCCTGTACGTTGATCCACCGGCTTCCATATCTCGTACACTCATTCAATATTTCCCAATAGAAGGTCCGGATACTCTGTGATTACTTTTAGTACCTCGTTCGGCATCCCGTCCAACTCACGTTCCTTCCTCTCAGACATTTACCAACTTCTTGCAGTTCACGAGTTGTAAACATGTCTGCCTCTATCGCTTGTCATAGCTGTTCCTTTCCTTTTGGAAGTTTGGGAAACACATGCCTAATTATTTCTTCATCCCACGTTTTATCGTTTAGATCAGAGATATTCCGTTCCCATTCAACTTCCTCATAACAATTTTATAAGGCTACCCAGGATCTTTTCCTACTTCTAACAGCTTTCTCAGCACATGTCCCTTCTTCTTATTGCACGGTTGAGTTCCTTCCTCTTTCGCTTGTATTCCCCTTTTTAGATGTTCATTTCTCTTTGCCCACGTACATTTTCTGGCTGCTACACAATCACTCCTTAGGAGGGCTATTTCCTCTGTCCACCAATATTTTGGTCCCCCATATAACTGCTGACTGTCTTTAGGGGCATCTATAAATTGCAAAATAACCAAAATAATGAATTTTCAAGTATTTTCTTTAGTAGAGTAGCGTGTAACAACAAAATTGAGCTGGATATGCAAAACTGATTTCATATACGAATTCAAAGTCCAAGTCTTAGCTGAGAACACTGTTCACGTTCTTTTAACTAAAATGCTATTGACCAGTGTTATTTAAAACTGCCCTTGTGTTATCTGTGGAACAAATTGAAAGAAAACATATAAGAGTTTTTGATAAAATAATCTTCTTAGAAATTGCATTAATTTCAAAGAAAAAATACCCAAAATGACTCGTTTTTTCCCCAAAAATTGTACATGACCTTTCTTAAAGAGTTATTTTTTTGCAATAGATTTGTCTAAGGCAAAAATCACTAACTACTATTTTACAGTTTTGAAATGTTAACTTTATTTAATTTTGAAAATACATGGTTTGTTGCCAGTAATGAGACTCGCACCAATTGTTGCCGTCCTTTGATCCGAGGAGAAAATTTAAAGACAAAAAATGGAGCTGTTTTGGAAAATAGTTGTTTAAAATTGGCTATTTTTCACAGAAAATTATGCAAAACTATCATATTTTGAAAATTGTCCATGATCTTAATTTAAGTTCTTTGGGGTCTGATATGGGTGTGCTCTCATTGCCAACTTGAAATCAGTTCAAAACAGATGAAACACACGAAATAAATCTATTTTTCTCTCGCAAGCCAGCCAGCGGTTTTGAACATTAAAACATGAATTACGTCGAAGGCTGGGCGTTTTAAATGTACACCTTTCGGCTGTTACTTCGGCACAGTTGTTAATTCCAGAAGAGTGGTTATATTTGATTTATTCCAAGTATTCAATAAAGGAAAAACTGTTTCATTGCACTTTTGCATTTCAAATCTGTTTATGTACAAAGTAGAACAACAACAGTTCTTTCACAATACGTTTATTTCAGTAAAGTCACAATCCAAATCAAGTCCGAAATACAAGCCAAGTTCCCGTCGGCCAGAAGAATACAATCACCGTGACACGCACTTTAAAACCAACTTACTACTATTGCTGGGCACTCGCTTGCTTGCTCCAGAAATGTCCACTGACTGTCGCCTCGGGCGAGGCCCTATAAATACGCCCCGAGGCATTTGAGAGGGTCTCTTACTTCCCGCCTCCGTGGCGGCGCATCGAGGGGAACTTCTCCTCCTGTGACCGCTTAGCCGACACGGCCCGGTGACCACGGACAAGAGTCGCCGCTTGCCCTGCCCGTGGTGGCGTCTTCCCGTACTCTCGTTTCCGACTGTCCGCGCCCCGGCACAACTCTACAGCGGCCAATTAAACACTAAATTAAGATCATTATGTTACGCATTCAGAATTCTTTCAAATTCTGTCAGCCTTCATGTAGCTTGTTGCATATATTTTGCAAATGCACATTCCCGCCTGAGATATGACATAATATTGTAAGGTGCTCGTCCTGCAGTACCCAAACCTTTAGACTGAAAAGAACATGAATAATGAAAATTCGAATACTGAAAAAATGCCATCTATCTGTTCCTAAAAGTCTCTTTTCATTATATTATTTTTAAATTTTAAGATAAATTTACAATCTATTTTTACAAAATAATAAGTAAATGCGATGTGTATTGTAGAATTATTATGACAATGATTAGTAGTGAAGGTATCCATCAGTATCCTCTTCATCTTCTTCGTACTATAACAAAAGCAATTATTATTACTTTAGGTTGACTGCGATTGGAATTGGTAATTTGGTGGTGATAATGGTTCAGTTACTTGTTGAGTATCTGTAAGTGGGAGTTATAGGGTGAGATTCTAGTTAGACGATGGATATCTGCCATTGTCAAGAAGTTTGGGGGCTAAATGATTTGGATGGTTTTCAAGACGCTGGAGATAATTTGAGCTGATTAATTCTATTCTTTCTGCGACAGTGGGCATTTTTAAGTCTTTGTGTAATGCTGCATTTCTAATGAACCAAGGCACTGCCTGATCATTTTTAAGGTCTTGGACCAAAATCTCTGGATGATGGAGAGATTACTTTGTATGCTGGGCCCTAGATTTGGATGCCGTAGGTCCATATTGGGATTATTATGGTTTTATAAAGCAATAGTTTATTTTCCAGCGATAGTTTTGAGTGGTATACTAGTACCCAATAGTTTCTTACTTAAAGTTGTAGGTGTTTTTCTTGGCTAAAATATGCTTCCGTGTTAAACGTTTGTCTAGATGTATCCTAAGTATTTTCCCTTTCCATTTGTAATATTGGATTATTGTTGATGTGGACAGTAGGACATTTGTTTCTTCTCAGGGTAAAGTTATATAAACTGATTTCTTTCGTTGATTTTCATTTTCCACTTCTTGACCCATTTTCAATCATTGTAAGATGTTCTTGAAAATGTCTTGATGCGACATTTGGTCGTCATCCGAAGGTAGTATGGCCGATCATCTGCAAAAGTGGTTATGGTTGTTTTATGTTTCTGGTATGTCTGTCGTATAGAGTTGGTACAGAATAGGCCAATTCACTACCTTGTGGTACTCCGACCTGATTGGATGGAATTCAGATAATTCATTTTGATATTTGATTTGGAAAGTGCGGTTGGATAGATAAGATCTGAAGATATTGATGAAAGGATATGGTAGGAAATGTTTGAGTTTAAATAGGATTCCATGATTCCAGACTTTGTCAAACGCATGGGCGATGTCTAGAAAGGCGACTGAACAATTTTTCTTTCTGAAACAATTCTCATTGTAGCTGATGATTCTATTAACTTGTTCGATGGTAGAATGCTGTTGTCTAAGCCAAATTGATGGTTAGGAATAGGTTATTGGTTGCTATGTGAGGACGTAGTCTTGATAGAAGTAGTTTCTCAAATACTTTGGGATAGAATGGATGTATACTGAGGGGACGGTAAGAGAGTGTTCATGTGGAGGTTTCAGGCAGAGAAAACTTGAATTTGGGCTACTTTCCATTGCTCCGGTAGTATAGAATACTGTTGAATAGTGACTAATTATAGTCTTGCCTTTTCGTGGTAGTTCTTTGAGAAGAGGTGTTGTGATTAGGTCATAGCTAGGTTTTGCTTGATAAGGCGTTAATGGTTTTGTAATTTGTCTGGGATAAAGTGTGAATTGGAAGCTCATTTAGTTTGGGATTTAAAGGTAATCCCGGATTTGTTGATCTTGGCTTGTATTTGAAAGAGATGAGTCTGGAATACATTGGAAGAATTTGGCAAAGGTAGATGCTTTCTCTGTGGTTTCTCGCCCATCTCATATTTTCATCCCCGGTTGGGGAATATGGTTTAGGGCAGGGTTTTTTCAGCTTCCTGGTGGCTTTAAATAGAGATAATTTAGTATCTTCTGTTGGGGTGAGGCTGGTTAGAAATCAAAAACCTGTTGCTGTTGAAATCTTTAGGTGGCACCTTAGTGGCCTAGTTGCTCTGTTGTAGTTGGTATGGTCTGCAGGATAATTTGAAGCTTACCAGATTCTTCTAATTTTGTTTAAAAGAAATTTTGGGTATTTCATGCAGCTCTGGGTGTAGCGAAGTTGCGGTGTAACGAACCAAGCTTCTTTAATATTTTCGTTCTATATTCAGTCGCTTCCATCTATATGGTCTTCTGTTTTTAATGATAAACGGATGTTTGTTTTCATGGATATCTGGTTTCTATACGAAGTCCAGTTTGTCTTTTGTTCGTTAGCGACACGGGAGAGGGGGTAGGATAATTTTGTTACCAACGGTAATAATTATTGAAGTTTGGTCTGAGGATATTTCGAGGAAGAATCCATGATACAGTTAGTGGATGGATTCCTTTTGTTATGAATATATCAATCAGGTCTGAATTTTGGTTTGGTCGTTAGGCCATTAGGTAGGTATGATGTGATTACAAGGTTCTGTAGAAATGGTTTCTAGCTGTAGAGAAGTAACTGCTTTCTGCAGTTCTCTCCCCCTAGGGATGATGAGCCTGGAGCCCCATTGCGAATGTTTGGCGTTGAAGTGTCCGCCTGCCATGAACCCTTTTCACCGATTTAAAATAGGTTTCAAATCGTTGCTTTCATTTTGAATTCGGAGGACAGTGATGGTACTGATGGTGATTGGTCCATTCCAGTCTGTAATTTGTACAGACGTTGCTTGAATATCTTGGTCAAGTACGGCTTCCTGTTCTTGATGTTTAATGGTGCTTATTTTTGCTGTGCCACCGTGAGCATTGCCACCAGGATGTTTAGTATCGTATAATGTGAAGTTCTTCAGATTAAAGTAGCTTCTTTCTGAAATGAGTTTTGGAGATAAGTAGAATGTCTATTTTGTTTTCGTTGAGAAATATTTATTTCTTGGCATGATTTGAAGCCGTTAGCGTTCCAAGCTGCAATGCGAGGAAATTTAGGCATTGGATAATTTGGAGACAAGCGTGGTTAAGAGGTTAATTAGAGAGTTTATTTGTTGACTTTGCTGAATTAATGTTTTCAAATCTCTCAAAGTAGTGCTGTATAATTTCCATAATGGGGTGGCTATCGTCATTATGTTGTCGTCGTGGTGGCCTTGGTCGCACAACATCGGCCCATGTTCCTTCATTTACTTGTAGACGTTTGTTTTCTTGAGGATCAGTAGTTGCAATATTGTTTTTTGTGTCGCATAGGCATTCTTGTTGAAACGTTCTGTCTTACTTTAGTTTTTACCCTTTCCTTTTAGTATTTCTTGATATACTTGGCAACCTTTATAATTAGCGGATGATTGCCTTGCACAGCGCACATGTTGGTTGAATTTTCTTTTCTTTTTGACACTTTTCTGGATCATGTTCTTTTCCACATTAAACGCACCGAAACGGGTATGCACAATACGACTTGGTATATTTTTTCATGTCTCTGGCAATTCTTCCATTGAACTCTTTCTCGTTTCAGGCGTGGTGGTTCAAATGCAACAACACAATTTAAGATGGTTAATTTTGAATACTTTTGTTGTTAGATTTGGGCTCAAGGTCAACCAAAAAAGAGGCAGAGGTAACTTAGTTAACCTATGGCGGACATTTATTATGTTTGTAGCTTTATGGTCCTTTTCCAAAAGCGCAGCCTTGATATCTTTTACATCTACCGTATGATGTATGTGTCGCAAGACAACTCTATGCGCACGCTCTTGTTTCAACTGTATGTATAGTATACGTAGTTGTTGTTGATAAATGTTTTACTATTCCTGTAAACATCTGGAGTTTTGGTGCTATTTTAATTTTGTCGTTTGCCAGAGATTTTATTTCGAAGTCTTCGGTTTTAAAGATTCCTTAATAAACTTAATCATGGCTGGAACATTATCTACTTTTGGGCCCAAAATTCGAGGTACTGGGTTTTTGGAGACGTTTCATTTTTTCTGTTGCATCTTTCTGCATTGAGGACAATATTGATTCTTGGGGGGAACAGTATAAATATTTTTAAACTATCGCAAGACACTGTCTTTGTCTTACCCTTCTATTTCATCAAGGTGAGGACGTATGGTTCATCTTTTCACCAGCTGGTGAGTATATTTGCCATGCATTCTGTGCGTTCACGGGATCAGATGCATCACGATCCATGCTGTGCTTCCGCTGCTTGCTGATTCTTCTAATGGCGTTTGTTGAAGTACGAGTTTTCCGTTATTGGTAGCTATTGCGTTCGCACTACATGCCCGAGCCTACCGAATACATTCTGTAGTCACTGAGTTTTATATATAAATTGTATTTGTAGAAGACACAACGGTAAGGCACAACGGAGCTGGGGACACGATCCGCACAACAGGGTCAGGTAACTGACTTTTCATTGAGCTATATTAAAAATTTTAATATTCTTATATATATATATATATATATATATATATATATATATATATATATATATATATAAACGTCGTAGAAATACCCATTAAGTGTCAGTATCATCAGCTCATTACAAGAAAACAATACAATACTTTCAAAGTATTGCAGATGACATTGAACAATTAAAATCAGTACACAAATTTAAGTTGAGTTGAAAATAAAATACTTTCTACTGCATAACTGTTTCTATTCAATTAGAGACTATACTGATCATAAAAAATGCTTATTTTAACAAAACAAAGATATATAATGTATTAGTTTACATTTATATTGTATATTTTAAAGACTTAATATTCCTGGAACAAGGAATGTATTTAGCTTCGGTCAATGACCCCCTCGATCGGAATTTTGTCCAGTTTCCTGATCCATTGAGCAAATTCTGAGATTGCCCTGATTTGCTTCTGGACATAAATGTAGCTTCACCATGGCACGTTTTATTGAGCTCTCTGCTTGGTGGTAGGAGTAGAGCAGAGGTGAGTTACTATATTGTTATCAATGCAGAAAACTCAAATCTGCAGTTCGTTTACCGCTGCAAATAGTTTTTCTATAACCCGGGAACGAAAATATCTAGTTTTCAAATGTTACTAATTTCGCGCTTTTTAAATTTACTATTATTATTATTGTTATCATTATTATTATTATTATTATTATTATTATTATTGTTTTAACTTCAATCATCTTCAACTATTTATCGTTAAAGGGTTTGGGGATGAGATTCTGGTATTCAAGAAAATGTGCAAATAATCTTCTCCTATAGTCATACACAGTTTTATGATTTAAAAAAATCAAATCAAATTACAGCGCCAAATTTGAATTATTTTGCGCCTATGTGCTAACATAATTCCCTGCCCCGAGGAGAATCGAACCTGGCTCTACAAACGAAGGGTTGGGGCGCTGGAGGACCGACTGCTATTTTTGAGGGCGTAAGAGTACTGTCATCTGCTTCGATTTATCTGCTTTATTGACACGTGCAAACAAATCACGAGACGCAGGGTTTAAATGCAGTTGCCAGCCCTGATGATAATGAATAATTGGAGTGCGAAAGTTAAAATGGGACGTTAATGAAATGACTAGAAAGGACTTGAATGTGTTCTTTAACTAAACGCTTGTTGAGGGCTAGATTTGACAGAAACGCGATATAGAGAAAATTATGATTCCATTGTGACGTTGGCAGTAGATAGAAGGAAAAATAATTAACAAAGACTTAAATGGAAGTATTAGAGTTTTATCTATACCCAAGAATGTAACTTGCAGTCCGTCTTTTGACACAATGGCTATCTTTGATACAATGAGGGTGCAGCTTACGCCGATGCGCGAAATGCGCCATGAACATGAGTATCTATTTCTCAGGATAAGTTTGCTGTGAGATCAGATAGAGCAAACAATGAATTTTCGGTGCTTGTTTCTCCTTGTGTACGTTTGGCTGCAAATTTGTGTTTTAATTAGATATGTCATCACCACTCCTGCGCCAAGAGTAGGCGTCTAGAGCATATTGTTTTCAAAGGTTTCCCAAATCTGACGTCTTCGAGTCTGTATATTAAAAAACCTGACGAGAACGAGCCTATTTCATTAAAATGAGGGAATTTTCATTTGAACTCCGAGAGGAGTCATAGGCGCCCAGGCGGAAGCGGGGTGAGAGCCCCTGGAGGATTACTAGAACTGATGTTAAAGTTTCTTTGGTAAAATGCAATTTTCGTACTCAGTCTTGAGGTCGTGCCTGAGCGTTTTTATTAGTACATTCAAACATTGCCTGTGTCAGGCAAGCCTCAGAGACCACCTCCACTCCAACTTTTCACGGAGTGGAACAGAATCTTCAGTTAAATGACTCAGTTCACCTTCTTTCAAATCTGGAGAAAGGATTTCATTTGTGGAATGTGTAGTGATTATAATGTCAGCAATTACTCGTCAACAATGACTTCAGAGCTAATTTTGTAGAATAGTCTATTGTTGGGACATAATTTACCTATGAATAACTCTTATCATTGTCAAATTTGTGTAGTAGATTTGTAATAAGCAGACCTTGGATATTTAAATACTTGATTTGAAATACGTATTTAAATACATTTTATGTTTGAAATACTGTGTTTTAGAGATTTTGGGCATGTATTTTAGAGATGTATTCAAATACATAAAGCAAGTGTATTCAAAAAGAAATACTTAAAGTACTTTACATACAGACGAAGAAGAAGATAGTTAAGAACTAAGATAGTTTCTTTAGTTCGATTCCGCTACTGAATGCTCCTCATTGAAACAAAATAAAAGCTCTTTTTAGCTTCGAATTCTCTTCATCTTTAAATGAATCATCTAAATACTAAAATGTTGGAGAATTATCCGACAATAAAAAGTGTTTATTTGTTATAACACTAGTTTATGTTTATTCAGTCAGTTTAATGACTGTTTCCTTTGCAGCTTATATACACTCGCCAACTAGGGTTTATTCTCTGGGATTGTTTGAAAATTAGTCGTTTTAAAAGAAATTTCAATCTGTGTTAGATATATTTTTGACATTTTGTTTCAGTGTTTATACATATTGTTACAATACATTATAATAGTCATTTTCACAAAATGAAATTGATAATTACTATATTGTGACGCAAGAGGCAGGCGCGGCGAGACGTGGCGTTGCCGAGCGGCAGCCGTACTTCAAGGTTTGCAAGATACTTTTTATGATACCACCTGTAACGAAGTCGGGGAACGGGGTGTGGAGTTCTTGACCAGGTGCTCCACGCTTCCGAAATGAAAACCAAGTGCAATTTTAAAAGAAAACCAAACATCCTTAATGGACATGAACATCTACAAAAGTATGGTCGTGTTGCTCCAGTGAACCATTTACCGCGAGAGGCCTCTTCGTCAAAATAAGACACAAAGATTACAAATCATACAAAACAACCAACTTAATTCTATTTACAACTGTACAATTATAGTTCTACAGCCGCGGCTCCTTCTGCCCTCTCACCTGCTGCCTGCGATCCGTTCAACAAAGTCATCACACAACAACGCCCAAGAAACAACCATAACCTAGACGTGGTATCTCGGCACAGTACTATCGTGGTCATGGACTCCAACGTGCCACCTGTCACGGTCCGTAGGTCACCAGTGTCTCCACAAAAGGCCGTGTCCCCTGCGCTGATAAGCGCAGCTGCTACAGTCCGCCGCTCCAACGCGCGGTCTGTTTCGCTCCACTCACTCTAACGCCAGTCCTAACTATTTCCGACACCCGCCGACTTGCTTCCCAGCACCTCTCCACTCGACACGTTCACAAGATTATCCTCCGCAACGGCGAGGCTCACTGCCTTCACTCCACTCCGACTTTGCCTACCGTTCACCTCCAACACTCTAGCGACACTCAGGTCGACGCCAACCCTACTTTACTCCCTTTCTTACCCCACTTTCACTTTTCCCCTTTCCCTGCCCCCCCCGGCTACGGCCGATACTGCCGCCTGGGAACACAACGCCCTCGCGGCGCGCAACCTCCCATACCATGCAACCCACAGTGGCGACAGCCACCTGGCTCGGCCTCCATCACTCCCCATCCATTCTAGAATTTTTCTGGGAGAAAATATTCTTGAAAAATCAGGAGGTTGATGGGCCATTTTCTTCACTTGTGTCTTCCCGTTTGCTCATTTATGATGTCTTCGATCGACGTGAGTTCGTGGACGCTCGTGAAAAGTTGGTCAGAGTTGTCTAATGTGACATCACGGTGCTGACGTCACGGTTTCTAATCGGATCCTTCCTCGAGCGAGGTCAATTACAGCATGGTTGCACGTCAGAAAATCTGCCTCAAAATCATAGCATACATCATTTTAACCACCAACGAATCTCCTCATATTCCATGTCACCAATTTCCACCTCTAGCATAACTTGCTTCGTGACAGCTCTGATCTCTTTGGGTCGCGCCTATCACGTAGAGTGGTTCATTGGTAAACACATTGTGGCTTTCTGAAGCCACCAATTCTTCATAAAATCCTTCACTAATGGCCGTCGGTACACCCCGTGTCCTCTAACGCCTCTATGCTTCATCCCAGACAATTAACCTGCACCGCTGGGCATTTCCAACTATCCTCACACTGTTCTTGCACCGCTTCCAGGATTGACCTTCATAATTCACCGGATGCATCGCATTGATCGGACCTCGTGTCCGCATTGGGTCGCCAGTCAATATAGACACTATGCGTTTAAATTTCAACGTCCACTCGTACTTGGCCGACTATCCACCGTTCTCAAACTACCTCCCTTCACTCGACTGATCCCTTTCATTGAATTTTCCTTCGCCTCAGGGAAAGATTCTTCCCTATCGATTTTTAGTATCATTTCTTCCTTCTTCTGCGCTTCCCTTGCACCCTTCCCCTCCTTCTCTCATTCCTTGGTTCGTGCCTGTTTCACCTTCATGACATTTTGTCTTATTCGCTCGCCGATTCTTAGGTATTCCGGCAAACTTCAAATCGTACCCGCCCAACACGTTCTGAAACCTGTCGATATCGGTTATTCCACACCCCTTAGCATGTTTTGAATCGATACCGGATACTGCCGCGTGAGAATCAGATGAACTCTCGGTCCGACATGGGGGTGACAATGACCTGAGGTCCATGATGCATTTTGTCACATAGTCCTCAACCGCCCAGATGACGGCGTATAAAGCTATTCATTAAGCTCAATTTAAAGTTCGTTTGTATCCCCTCGCTCCAATACTGTTCATAAACGAACCTTAAATTCCTCTAGAGGGACGGAACGTTGAAACGCATTTGTCATGTCTTCGAATTCCTTCCAACATCAAGTACAGCAGTTGGGTCTTAAATGTATCGGATAAACACATTCCACAAATACCTCTCGACTGCCCCATGAATGCGCAAGGATTTTACTTAGCGTTCCCCGAAAACCGCAGGGACGGAGGAATAGCCATATGTGGGAACCCGCCCCCTATTCCCTGCGAAAGCCTGGCATTCTTTATATCCTCGATATCACCTTTCAGCTTAGACATTGCTTGTTCACATGCTGGGTTTTCTTCTTTAACCTTTGCTTCTAAGCCGTTCCGCAAGTCCGGTGACCAATTTGTCCTGGCACTCAGATATCCAGCCTCCTACCGAATTTGGACCACCTCAATTTTGCGTCTTGCCGTCTCATATCCGTATTACTGGCCCTGCAAGCTCTTATTCATGTCTTCCCCATTTGACGCATCTTCTCTTCAATTTTCTTTTCCTGCACGGCGAACCTGTCAGCGATCGATTGGTTCTGCGCAACAACTTGACTTGCAAGGGAATCAATCCGACCGTTGATCCTGCTGACTTCTTCTTTAATCTCCCTACTCTGTTTCTCTATCTGATCATTTAACACCTGCTTAATTTCACTGACCATAATTTTTTCTCTTCGGCCGTCCTCGCGAATCCTTCCATCACCTCTCGCATCAAATTAAATAACCGGCCTCTCTCCTAATCTATCTCCCGTACCTCCCTCCGTCTGTTTTCTTTCTTAGCCACCGCCCCGTCGACATAGTTTCTTTGCCCGGCTGTCTCTAGCCGACATTGTCAGAGTCGTCCAAAGTCACCTTCTACCATCACGACCAGACTGTCCACTGTCGGGTTTTCGCTCACACCATCGCCAATCTCTGACTCATCCCCCATAGCCCGGCCGGAGTCTTGTGTATTTAGCACATCAAACCGTAATGTATTTTGTGTATATATTTAAATACTTATTTATAAAGAAGTTTTGCAAGTATTTAAACTAAATTTAAAGTATTTTGTTCACCCTGGTAATGAGTTTTACAAAAATGATGACTGAGATGTGTTAATTCAGAGTAATTGTGGTATAAATGTATTACATACCTATTACTAAAGGCGAGAATGTAAGTGCTGTTTTATCACCACTAGTTATATTTATTTTTAATTTTTTCATATAGTGAAAGTTATGTAAAGTTAGTATTTTTAGTATAATGAAGTTATGTAATGCTGCGGAAATCGATTTCAGATTTCAAGGGTAATACTTGTTTTGGGTCCCTGGTAACGAAAAAGTTTTTCTTTTCAAACGTCTGTCCCGCAGTCTGCTTGTCTTTTG
>CAXIVR010000453.1:0-16504 GCA_964035755.1 Teleogryllus oceanicus | reverse complement strand
CCGTGTCGGTCAAATTTTTAAAAGGTTAAACGGGGAAATTATTATCAACTTTACGATTTTAAAACGAATATCTCAAACGAATAATTTTGGCTTTTTGGCCACCGCGTGTTCCCCGGGAAAGGGCTATCCGAAAATGTGGTCATTCGTCAATTCGGGAAAACTACGGAGGGGGTTTTCCTCTTTTTAATAAATTTTAATACTCCCAAAATGGGTTTATCTTTGACTGCCTGCATTTTCCCCAAAACTTGGCTATACGCGCTGAAATCCGCAAAATTGAAAAATACTTTTTCTTCTTTCCCCTTTAACGACTGGTACATGACGATGGGAATCGAAAAAAAATCGGCGACAATGTGGGTGGCATTTTGACAAAAATGGCGTTTTTTAAATTTTTCCCCTTTCCCAAAAAACAAGCCTCAAAAAAATGACCTGCACCATTGAAACCGCCGTTAAATTTCGAGTCGGGGTGCTGGCTTTGAAAAAAGAATCCGTGTGGTGAAAAAGTTCAACGGAATATTACCCTTTTTACGATTTGGTAAAACGACCATATCCCCCAAAACAAATAATTTGGCTTCTAAAACCAAAACCCGTTTCCCCAAAAAAGGGGGCTATCCAAAAATGTGGTCATTCGTCAAATTCGGACGAAAACTACGTTTTTTAGGGGGTTTTCCTCATTTTAATGAATTTTCAATACCCCCAAAATAGGTCATCTTTGACTGCCTGCATCTTCTAAACTATTAGCTATGCGACGCTGAAATCCGCACGTAAATTGAAGATACTTTTCTCTATGCATTCCTGTGCGGCCTGAACACATGACGATAGGAATCGTAAAAAATCGGCGACAATGTGGGTGGCATTTTGACTAAAATGGCGTATTTGTTAATGTTTTCGCAAATTGCCAGAAAACGAAGCCTCAGCGAAAAAATGACCTGCACCATTGAAACCGCCGTTAAATTTCGAGTCAAGGTGCTGGCTTTACGAAAAATCCGTGTCGGTCGAAATTTGAAAAAGTTCAACAGGGGTATTATCAACTTTGATTGCGGTAAAACGACCATATCTCCTAAACGAATGCGAATTTGGCATTCTGGAAGCCACCGGCGTGTTCCCCGGGAAAAGACTATCGAAAATGTGGTCATTCGTCCATTCGGACGAAAACTACAGTTTTAGAGGTTTCCTCATTTAATGAATTTTCAATACTCCCAAAATAGAGTCATCACTTTGACTGCCGCCATCTTTAAACTATTAGCTATACGACGCTAAATCCGCGTAAATTGAAGAAATACTTTTCTCTATGCATTCCTGTTAACGACTGGTACATGACGATAGGGAATCGTAAAAATCGGCGACAATGGTGGCATTTTGACTGAAAATGGCGTATTTTATTATGTTTTCGCAAATTGCCAGAAAACGAAGCCTCAGCGAGAAAGGCGGCCTGCACCATTGAAACCGCCGTTAAATTTCAGTCAGGGTGCTGGCACAGAAGGAAATCGTGTCCGGTCAGAAATTTGAAGAAGTTCAACAGAGGTATTATCAGCTTTTACGATTTGGTCGTGACCATATCTCCCTAAACAGATACGAATTTTGGCATTCTGTGAAGCCACCGGCGTGTTCCCGGGGAAGGGCTATCCGAAAAATGTGGTCATTCGTCCAATTCAGACAAAACTACAGTTTTAGAGGTTTCCTCCATTTAATGAATTTTCAATACTCCCCAAAATAGGTCATCTTTGACTGCCTGCATCTTTAAACTATTAGCTATACGACGGCATGAAATCCGCGTAAATTGAAGAATACTTTTCTCTATGCATTCCTGTTAACGACTGGTACACGGCGATAGGAATCGTAAAAATCGGCGACAATGTAGGTGGCATTTTGACTAAAAATGGCGTATTTATTAATGTTTTCGCAAATTGCTGAAAACGAAGCCTCAGCGAAAAATAATGCGCCATTGAGCCGCCGTTAGAATTTCGAGTCGGGTGCTGGCTTTGAGAAGAATCCGTGTCGGTCAGGGATTTGAAAGAGTTCAACAGAGGTATTATCAACTTTACGATTTGGTAAACGACCATCTCCTAAACGAATGCAATTTGGCATTCACAAACCTGCGTGTTCCCGGGGAAAGGCTATCCGAAAATGTGGTCATTCGTCCAGATTCGGACGAAAACTACGGTTTTTTAGAGGTTTTCCTCATTTTTAATGAATTTCCAATATACTCCCCAAAATAGGTCATCTTTGACTGCCTGCATCTTCTAAACTATTAGCTATACGACGCTGAAATCCACGCAGGTAAATTGAAGAATACTTTTCTCTGTGCATTCCTGTTAACGGCTGGTACACATGACGATAGGAATCATTAAAAAATCAGCAATAATGTAGGTAGCATTTTGATAAAAATAGCGTATTTATTAATGTTTTTATAAATTGCCCGAAAACGGCCCTCAGCGGGGAAAAATGACCTGCACCATTGGAAACCGCCGTTAAGTGATCAGGGTGCTGGCTTTGAGAAGAATCCGTGTCGGTCGAAATTTGAAAAGTTCAACAGGGGGTATTATCAACTTTACGATTTGAGTAAAACGACCATATCTCCTAAACGATGCGAATTTTGGCATTCTGAAGCCACAGCATTGTTCCCCGGGGAAAGGGCTAGCCGAAAATGTGGTCATTCGTCAATTCGGACGAAAACTACAGTTTTTAGGGTTTTCACTCATTTTAATAATTTTCAATACTCCCAAAATAGGTCATCTTTGACTGCACCATCTTCTAAACTAATAGCTATGCGACACTTTAAAATCCGCACGTAAATTGAAATACTTTTCTCTATGTTCTGTTAACGACTGGTACATGACGATAGGGGAATCGTAAAATCGGCATTAATGTGGGTGGCATTTTGACTGAAAATGGCGTATTTTATTAATGTTTCGCAAATTGCCAGAAAACGAAGCCTCAGCGGAAAAATGACCTGCACCATTGAAACCATATAAATTAATTTCGAGTCAGGGTGCTGGCTTTGCGAAGAATCCGTGTCGGTGAAATTTGAAAAAAGTTCAACGGAAATTATTATCAACTTTTACGATTTGGTAAAACGACCATATCTCCTAAACGAATGCGAATTTTGGCATTCTGAGGCCACCGGCGTGTTCCCCGGGGAAAGGGCTATCCGAAAATGTGGTCATTCGTCCAATTCGGACGAAAACTACAATTTAGAGGGTTTCCTCATTTAATGAATTTCAATACTCCCAAAATAGGTCATCTTTGGCCGCCTGCATCTTCAACTATTAGCTATACGACGCTGAAATCCGCACGTAAATTGAAGAATACTTTCTCATGCATTCCTGTTAACAATGGTACATGACGATAGGGATCATCGTCAACGACAATGTGGGTGGCATTTTGACTGAAAATGGCGTATTTTATTAATGTTTCCATAGGTGCCAGAAAACGAAGCCTCAGCAGGCATGGCCTGCATATTGGAAACCGCCGTTAAATTTCGAGTCAGGGTGCTGGCTTTGAGAAGAATCCGTGTCCGGTCGAAATTTGAAAAAGTTCAACAGAAATTATTATCAGCACTACGATTTGGTAAAACGACCATATCTCTCTAAACGAATGCGAATTTTGGCATTCTGAAGCCACCAGCGTGTTCCCAGGAAAGGCTATCCGAAAGTAGTCATTCGTCCAATTCGGACCAAGAAGCTACGGTTTTTAGAGGGTTTTCCTCATTTAATGAATTTTCAATACTCCAAAATAGGTCATCTTTGACTGCCTGCATCTTCTAAACTATTAGCTATACGACGCTGAAATCCGCACGTAAATTGAAGAATACTTTTCTCTATGCATTCCTGTTAACGACTGGTACATGACGATAGGGAATCGTAAAAAAATCGCGACAATGTGGGTGGCATTTGGCTAAATGGCGTATTTTATTAATGTTTTCGCAAATTGCCAGAAAAGCAAGCCTCAGCGAGAAAAATGACCTGCACCATTGAAACCGCCGTTAAATTTCTGAGTCAGGGTGCTGGCTGAGAAGAATCCGTGTCCGGTCGAAATTTGAAAAGTTCAACAGAGAATATTATCAACTTTTACGATTTGGTAAAACGACCATATCTCTAAACGAATGCGAATTTTGGCATTCACAAACCACAACGTCTTCCCCAGGAAGGAGCTATCGAAAATGTGGTCATTCGTCCAATTCGGACCAAAAACTGCGGTTTTAAGAGTTTTCCTCATTTTAATGAATTTCCAATCTCCCAAAATAGGTCATCTTTGACTGCCTGCATCTTCTAAACTATTAGCTATACGACGCTGAAATCCGCGTAAATTGAAGAATACTTTTCTCTATGCATTCCTGTTATTAGCACGACTAATTTACGCAGCGATAGGGAATCGTAAAAAAATCAGCGACAATGTGGGTAGCATTTTGACTAAAAATGGCGTATTTTATTAATGTTTTCGCAAATTGCAGAAAGCAAGCCTCAGCGAGAAAAATGACCTGCACCATTGAAACCGCCGTTAAATTTCGAGTCAAGTGCTGGCTTTGAAGAATCCGTGTCCGGTCAGAAATTTGAAAAAGTTCAACAGGAAATTATTATCAACTTTACGATTTGGTAAAGTGACCATATCTCCTAAACGAATGCAATTTGGCATTACCAAGCCACCGGCGTGTTCCCAGGAAAGGAGCTATCCGAAAATGTGGTGTTCGTCCAATTCGGACAGCTTCTGGTTTTGAGGTTTTCCTCATTTTAATGGTACTATTCTCCCAAAATAGGTCATCTTTTGACTGCCTGCATCTTCTAAACTATTAACACCATGCACAAATCCGCACATGGAATTGAAGAATACTTTCTATGCATTTCCTGTTAACGACTGGTACATGACGATAGGGGAATCGTAAAAAAATCGGCAGCGACAATGTGGTGCTTTATTTTGACTGAAAATGGCGTATTTATTAATGTTTTCGCAAATTGCCAGAAAACAAGCCTCAGCAGAAAAAATGACCTGCACCATTGGAAACCGCCGTTAGAATTTCGAGTCAAGTGCTGGCTTTGAGAAAGATCCGTGTCCGGTCAGAAATTTGAAAAGTTCAACAGGGGTATTATCAACTTTTACGATTTGGTAAAACGACCATATCTCTAAACGAATGCGAATTTTGGCATTCTGAAGCCACCAGCGTGTTCGGGAAAGAGCTGTATCGAAAATGTGGTCATTCGTCAATTCGGACGCTTACGGTTTTAGAGGGTTTTCCTCATTTAATAGATTTTCAATACTCCCAAAATAGGTCATCTTTGACTGCCTGCATCTTCTAAACTATGGCTATACGACGCTGAAATCCGCGTAAATTGAAGAATACTTTTCTCTATGGATTCCTGTTAACGACTGGTACATGACGATAGGGAATCGTAAAAAAATCGGCGACAATGTGGGTGGCATTTGACTGAAAATGGCGTATTTATTAATCATTTCGCAAATTGCCAGAAAACGAAGCCTCAGCGAGAAAATAGCCTGCCATTGAAACCGCCGTTAAATTTCGGAGTCAGGGTGCTGGCACAGAGAAGAATCCGTGTCCGATCCAAATTTGAAAAAAGTTCAACAGGAAATTATTATCAACACACGATTTAGTACAAAACGACCATATCTAAACGAATGCGAATTTTGGCATTCTGAAGCCACCGGCGTGTTCCCGGGGAAAGGGCTGTCGAAAATGTGGTCATTCGTCCAATTCGGACCCAAACTACGGTTTTTAGAGGGTTTCCTCATTTTAATGAATTTTCAATACTCCCAAAATAGGTCATCTTTGACTGCCTGCATCTTCTAAACTATGGCTATACGACGCTGAAATCCGCACGTAAATTGAAGACCGCACTCTGCCATTCCTGTTGGCACGACTGGTACATGACGTAGAATCGTAAAATCGGCGACAATGTGGTGGCATTTTGACTAAAAATGGCGTATTTTATTAATATTTTCATAAATTGCCGAAAGCAAGCCTCAGAAAAATGACCTGCACCATTGAAACCGCCGTTAGAAATTTCAAAGTCAAGTGCTGGCTTTGAGAAGAATCCGTGTCCAGTCGAAATTTGAAAAATTCAACAGGGGGTATTATCAACTTTTACGATTTAGTAAAACGATATATCTCCCTAAACGAATGCGAATTTTGGCATTCTGAAGCCACCAACGTGTTCCCCGAGAAAGAATTTATCCAAAATGTAGTCATTCGTCCAATTCGGACGAAAACTACGATTTTGAAGGTTTTCCTCATTTAATGAATTTTCAATATACTCCCAAAATAAGGTCATCGGCTGCCTGTGCATCTTCTAAACTATTAGCTATACGACGCTGAAATCCGCACGTAAATTGAAGAATACTTTTCTCTATGCATTCCTGTTAACGACTGGTACATGACGATAGGGAATCGTAAAAAAATCGGCGACAATGTGGGTGGCATTTTGACTAAAATGGCGTATTTTATTATTTTTCGAAATTCCAAAACGAGCCACGACTGGTACATGACGATAGAAAAGTTCAACAGTTATTATCAGCACGATTTAGTGAAAACGA
This sequence comes from Teleogryllus oceanicus, assembly GCA_964035755.1. Taxonomy (NCBI): domain Eukaryota; kingdom Metazoa; phylum Arthropoda; class Insecta; order Orthoptera; family Gryllidae; genus Teleogryllus; species Teleogryllus oceanicus. The sequence goes on along the minus strand of CAXIVR010000453.1, from coordinate 9,961 downwards.
CCATATCTCTCTCAACGAATGCGAATTTTGGCATTCTGAAGCCACGGCGTGTTCCCCGGGGAAGGGCTATCAATGTGGTCATTCGTCCAATTCGGACCCAGAAAACTACAGTTTAGAGGTTTCCCTCATTTAATGAACACTCAATACTCCCCATCGGTCATCTTTGACTGCCTGCATCTTCTAAACTGGCTAGCTATGACGCTGAAATCCGCACGTAAATTAAGAATACTTTTCTCTATGCATTCCTGTTAACGACTGGTACATGACGTGCAGGAATCGTAAAAATCGGCGACAATGTGGGTGGCATTTGACTGAAAATGGCGTATTTTATTAATGTTTTGCAAATTGCTAAGAAAACGAAGCCTCAGCGGAAAAAATGACCTGCACCGATGACGCCGTTAGAATTTCGAGTCAGGTGCTGGCTTTGAGAAGAATCCGTGTCCGGTCGAAATTTGAAAAGAAGTTCAGCAGGGGTATTATCCTTTTACGATTTGGGTAAAACGACCATATATCTCCTAAGCGAATGCGAATTTTGGCGTTTGGAAGCCACCGGCGTGTTCCCCGGGGAAAGGGCTATCGAAAATGTGGTGTTCAAATCCAGATTCGGACGGCTTACAGTTTAGAGGTTTTCCTCATTTTAATGAATTTTCAATACTCCCAAAATAGGTCATCTTTGACTGCCTGCATCTTCTATACTAAGCTGCTACGACGCTGAAATCCGCGTAAATTAGAGAATACTTTTCTCTATGCATTCCTGTTAACGACTGGTACATGACGATAGGGGAATCGTAAAAAATCGGCGACAATGTGGAACGCGTTTGACTAATGTGTGCTGTAATGTTTTCACTTGATTGCCAGAAAACGAAGCCTCAGCAGGAAAATGACCTGCACCATTGAAACCGTTAAAATTTCAGTCAAGTGCTGGCGAAGAATCCGTGTCGGTCAGGGTAGAAGAAAAGTTCAACAGGGGAAATTGTTATCCTTTTACGATTTGGTAAAATGACCATATCTCTAAACAGATAGAATTTTGGCATTCCTGGAAGCCTGCAGCGTGTTCCCCGGGAAAAGGGCTATCCGAAAATGTGGTCATTCGTCCAATTCGGACCAGACTACAGTTTTTAGAGGTTTCCTCATTTTTAATGAATTTTCAACTACTCCCAAATGGGTCATCTTTGACCTGCCATCTTCTAAGCTATTAGCTATACGACGCTTTGAAATCGCGTAAATTGAAGAATACTTTTCTCTATGCATTCCTGTTAACGACTAGTACATGACGATAGGGAATCGTAAAAAAATCGGCGACAATGTGGGTGGCATTTTTGACTGAAAATGGCGTATTTTATTAATGTTTTCGCAAATTGCCAGAAAACGAAGCCTCAGCGAAGAAAAATGGCCTGCCCCATTGAAACCGCCGTTAAATTTCGAGTCAGGGTGCTGGCACGAGGAAGAATCCGTGTCCGGTCGAAATTTGAAAAGTTCAACAGGGGTATTATCAGCGCACGATTTGGTAAAACGACCATATCTCTAAACGAATGCGAATTTTGGCATTCTGGAAACCACCGGCGTGTTCCCGAGGAAAGGGCTATCCGAAATGTGGTCATTCGTCCAATTCGGACAAAAACCACCAGTTTTAGAGGGTTTCCTCATTTGTCAATTTTCAATACTCCCAAAATGAGTCATCTTTGACTGCCTGCATCTTAGCTATTAGCTATACGACTGAAATCCGCATCGATTGAAGAATACTTTCTCTGTGCATTCCTGTTAACGACTGGTACATGACGATAAGAATCGTAAAAAATCGCGACAATGAACAGCATTTTGACTGAAAATGGCGTATTTTATTAATGTTTTCGCAAATTGCCAGAAAACGAAAACTCAGCAGAGAAAAATGACCTACACCATTGAAACCGCCTGCGTTAAATTTCGAGTCAGGGTGCTGGCTTTGAAGAATCCGTGTCGGTCGAAATTGAAAGAAGTTCAACAGGAAATTATTATCAGCACACGATTTGGTAAAACGACCATATCTCGAACGAATGCGAATTTTGGCATTCTGAAGCCACCAGCGTGTTCCCCGGGAAAGGGCTGTATCCGAGAAATGTGGTCATTCGATCAATTCGGACGAAAACTAGTTTTAGAGGTTTTCCTCATTTTAATGAATTTTCAATACTCCCAAAATAAGTTTATCTTTGACTGCCTGCATCTTCTAAACTATTAGCTGCTGACGCTTTGAAATCCGCACATAAATTGAAGAATACTTTTCTCTATGCATTCCTGTTAACATTTGGTACATGACGATAGGGAATCAATAAAAAAATCAGCGACAATGTGGGTAGCATTTTGACTAGAAAATGGCGTATTTTATTAAATGTTTTCGCAAATTGCCGGCAAGCCTCAGCGAAAATGACCTGCACCATTGAAACCGCCGTTAAATTTCGAGTCAGGGTGCTGGCTGAGAAGAATCCGTGTCGGTCAAGAAATTTGAAAGGATTCAACGGGGGTATTATCAGCACACGATTTGTTAAAACGACCATATCTCCCTAAACAGAATGCGAATTTTGGCATTCTGAAGCCACCGGCGTGTTCCCCGGGGAAAGGGCTATCCGAAAATGTGGTCATTCGTCCAATTCGGACGAAACCTTTTAGAGGGTTTCCTCATTTTAATGAATTTTCAATACTCCCAAAATAGGTCGTCCAATTCGGACGAAAACTACTATTAGCTATACGACGCTGAAATCCGCGCGTAAATTGAAGAAGAATACTTTTCTCTATGCATTCCTGTTAACAGCTGGTACATGACGATAGGGGATCATGCAAATCGGCGACAATGTGGGTGGCATTTTGACTGAAAATGGCGTATTTATTAAATATTTTCGCAAATTGCCAGAAAAGCAGAAGCCTCAGCGAGAAAAATGACCTGCACCATTGAAACCGCCGTTAAATTTCGAGTCAGGGTGCTGGCAGGAAGAATCCGTGTCGGTCGAAATTTGAAAAGTTCAACAGGGGGTATTATCAACTTTTTACGATTTGGTAAGCGACCATATCTCTAAACGAATGCGAATTTTGGCATTCTGAAGCCACCGGCGTGTTCCCCGGGGAAAGAGTATCGAAAATGTGGTCATTCGTCAATTCGGACGAAAACTACGGTTTTAGAGGTTTTCCTCTTTTTAATGAATTTTCAATACTCCCAAAATAGGTTATCTTTGACTCCCCATCTTCTAAACCTTCTAAAATGTTTTAAAAAATTTAAAATATACGTTTAAATTTGAATGTAGAAGAGATTATGGTTTTTTTTCCCATGCAAGTTTCAGCGTCTGGGCTAATACTTTGGTATACACCCTTTAAAAAAATTTCGGAATGTATAAAATGCTTTAAAATTTTAAAAAGTAGGTTTGAAAGTTCGATTTGAGCAGTTTTTTTATTTTCCTGAAAATTTCAGCGTCTGGGCTAATATTTTGGAGTTACAGCCTTTTAAAAAAATTTCAGAATGCATTATATCTATAAACTTGTAAATCATTCGTTTTAACTAAAATTAAAGGACATTAAAATGGGATTAAATTTTTTTCCATCACTAAAAATTTTTCTAAAATCTGAAAAATTTAAAAAAATGGGTTTTTAAAAGTTCAATGTAGAAGATTATTTTTTTTTCATAAAAATTTCAGCGTCTAGGGCTAATATTATGGGATTACACCTTTTAAAAAGATTTCAGAATGAAAAAATGCTAAAAAAAATTTAAAAAATATCGTTTAAAAGTTCAATGTAGAAGAGATTATGGTTTTTTTTCCGCAAGTTTCAGCGTCGAGGGCTAATACTTTGGAGATACCCCTTTAAAAGATTTCAGAATGTATAAAATGCTATAATCTTGTGAAAACATTTTTTAACAAATTCAAGGACGATTACAATGGAAACAAAAATTTTTTTCCTTAAAGGCTATAAATTTTATAAAATCATAAAAAAATTAAAAAAAATGGTTTGAAAGTTCAATTGAACAGATTGATGTTTTTTTTTCATGCAAATTTCACGTCTGGGCCAATTTTTGGAGATACAGCCGTTTAAGATTTCGGAATGTAAAAATGCAAAAAACTTGTGAAAACATTCTCTCTAAATTAAAGGACGTTTAAAAAGGCTTCAAAATTTTTTTTCTTTTAAGGCTATAAATTTTCAAAAATCGTGAAAAAATTAAAAAAATGGTTTTGAAAGTTCGATTAAACAGATTATTTTATTTCTCCATAAAATTTCACTGAGGAATTTAAGTTACACCTTTTAAAGATTTCAGTTAAAAATGCTAAAAAAATTTTTAAAAAATAGGTTGAAAGTTTGAATGTAGAGCAGATTATTTTATTTTCATAAATTTCACGTCTGGGGCTAATTTTTTTGAAGTTACAACCGTGAAAAAATTTAAATCATTATATGCTATAAACTTGTAAATCATTCTTTTTAACTAGAAATTCAAGGATGATTAAAATGGCATTCATTTTTTTTTCATTAAAGCTATCAATTTTCAAAAATCATAAAAAAATTTTTAAAAAAAATCTTTGAATATTCAAATTAAACAGATTATTGTTTTTTTTCTATCAAATTTCAACGTCGTAGGGCTAATCTTTAGGAGATACAGCCGTTTAAAGATTTCGGAATGTATAAAATTCAATAAACTTGTAAAAATATTCGTCGCTAACTGGTAATTCAAGGACGGTCAAATGGCATTTTCATTGTAGGTTATAAATTTTGTAAAAATCATGAAAAATTAAAAAAATAGGTTTGAAAGTTCGAATGTAGAACAGTTATTATTTTTCCATGCAAATTTCAGCGTCATGGACTAATATTATAGGAGTTACACAGCCGTTGAAGATTTCAGAATGTAGCAAATGCTATAAACTTGTGAAAACATTCGTCGTAACTGGAAATTGGAACGAATTACAATGGCATTCATAAGTTTTCCATCGAAGAGCTATAAATTTTCTAAAATCAGAAAAATTTAAAAAAATAGGTTTGAAAGTTCGAATGTAGAACAGATTGTTATTTTCCATACAAATTTCAGCGTCGTAGGGCTAATTTTATAGGAGGTACAGCCCGTTTAAAGATTTCAGAATGTATAAAATGCTATAAAAAATTTAAAAAAATAGGTTTGATAGTTCAGATATAGAGCAGATTATTGTTATTTTCCATGCAAATTTCAGCGTCATGGGCTAATATTTTAAGGTTACAATGATTTAAAAATTTCAGAATGCATTATATACTATAAACTTGTGAAATCATTCGTTTAACCTAGAAATTCAAGGGCGATTAAAATGGGATTCATAATTTTTCCATCAGAAAGTATAAATTTTTCTAAATCATGAAAAATTTAAAAAATACACGTTTGAAAGTTCGAATGTAGAACAGATATTGTTTTCCATGCAAATTTCAGCGTCGTAAGGGCTAATATTTTAGGAGTTACAGCAGTTTAAAGATTTCAGAATGTATAAAATGCTATATAAACTTGTGAAGACATTCGTCGTAACTGGAAATGAGGACGATTTCAATAACATTCATAATTTTTCCATCAGGGCTATAAATTTTCTAAAATCATGAAATTTAAAAAAATAGGTTTGAAAGTTCAGATATAGAACAGATTATTGTTATTTTTTCCATGCAGATTTCAGCGTCGTAGAGGCTAATATTTTAGTTTTAGCCGTTTAAAGATTCAGAATGTATAAAATGCTATAAACTTGTAGAAAACATTCGTCGTAACTGGAAATTCAAGGACGATTAAAATGGCATTCGCAATTTTTTTCATTAGAAGGCTATAAATTTTCTAAAATCATGAAAAATTAAAAAAAATAGGTTTGAAAATTCGAATGTAGAACAGATTATTATTATTTCTCCATGCAAATTTCAGCGCGTCGTAGAGGTTAATATTTAAAGTTACAGCCGTTTAAAAGATTTCAGAATGTATAAAATGCTATAAAAAATTAAAAAAATAGGTTTGAAAAGTTCGATTGTAAGAGCAGATTATTGTTATTTTTCCATATTACAGAATTTCAGCGTCGTAATTGCTAATATTTTAAGCCACAGCCGTTTAAAAAATTTCAGAATGCATTATATGCTATAAACTTGTGAAATCATTCGTTTTAAATAGAAATTCAAGGACGATAAAATGGGATTCATAATTTTTCCATCAGAAGGCTATGATTTCTAAAATCATGAAAAGAATTTAAAAAATACGTTTAAGTTCGAATGTAGAACAGATATTGTTTATTTTTCCATGCAAATTTCAGCGTCATGGGGCTAATATTTTAGGAGTTACAGCCGTTTAAAATTCAGAATGCATTATATGCTATAAACTTGTGAAATCATTCATTTTAAATAGAAATTCAAGGACAGTCTAAATGGCATTATAATTTTTTCATTGAAGGCTATAAATTTTTCTAAATCATGAAAAAATTTAAAAAAATAGGATTTGAAGTTCGAATGTAAACAGATTGTTGTTATTTTTTCCATGCAAATTTCAGCGTCGTGAGGCTAATATTATAGGAGTTACAGCCAGTTTAGGAATTTCGAAATCTGCCAAATACTTTATAAAAATTTAAAAAAATAGGTTTGAAAGTTCGATTGTAGAGCAGATTTTGGTATTTTTCAAGCAAATTTCAGCGTCGTAGGAATAATATTTTAGGAATTACAACCGTTTAAAGATTTCAGAAAGTAAATACTATAAACTTGTGAAAACATTTGTCGTAACTACAAATTCAGGACGATTAAAATGGCATTCATAATTTTTCATTGAAGGCTATAAATTTTCTAAAATCATGAAAAAATTAAAAAAAATAGGTTTGAAAGTTCGAATGTAGAATAGAATATTGTTATTTTTCCATGCAAATTTCAGCGTCGTTGGGCTAATATTATAGATTACAGCCGTTTAAAGATTTCAGAATGTATATAATGCTATAAAAATTTAAAAAAATAGGTTTGAAAGTTCGATTATAGAGCAGATTATTATTCTTTTCATGCAATTCCAGCGTCGTAGGGCTAATATTATAAGTTACATGCGTTTAAAGATTTCAGAATGTATAAAATGCTTTAAAAATTTAAAAATATACGTTTGAAAGTTCAGATATGCAGAAGAGATTATGGTTATTTTTCCATACAAGTTTCAGCGTCATAGGCTAATACTTTAGGAGATACAGCCGTTTAAAGATTTCGGAATATATAAAAATGCTATAAGCAGAAACATTCATCGTAACTGAAATAAAGGACGATTACAATGGCATTCATAATTTTTCCATCGAAGGCTATAAATTTTCTAAAATCATGAAAAAATTTAAAAAAATAGGTTTGAAAGTTCGAATGTAGAACAGATTATTGTTATTTTTCCATGCAAATTTCAGCGTCGTAGGGCTATTATTTTAAGGAATTACAGCCGTTTAAAGATTTCAGAATGTATAAAATGCACTGCAACTTGTGAAAAGCATTCGTCGTAACTGGAAATTCAAGGACGATTAAAATGGCATTCATAATTTTTTTCATTAAGAGGCTATAAATTTTCTAAAATCATGAAAAATTAAAAAAATAGGTTTGAAAATTCGAATGTAGAACAGGTGTGTTATTTTTTCATGCAAATTTCAGCGTCATGAAGTGTAATATTATAGAGTTACAGCCGTTTAAAAGATTTCAGAATGTATAAATCTATAAAAATTAAAAATAGGTGTGAAAAGTTCGATTGTAGAGCAGATTATTGTTATTTTCCATACAAATTACAGCGTCGTAGAGGCTAATATTTAGGAGTTACAGCCGTTTAAAAAATTTCAGAATGCATGCCTTTATAAACTTGTAAATCAATTAGTTTAAATAAATTCAAAGGACGATAAAATGGGATTCATAATTTTCATCAGAAGGCTGTAAATTTTCTAAAATCATGAAAAAATTTAAAATACGTTTGAAAGTTCAGATGTAGAACAGATATTGTTATTTTCCATGAAAATTTCAGCATCATGAGGCTAATATTTTAGGAGTTACAGCCAATTTAAAGATTTCAGAATGCTTATAAAATGCTATAAACCTGTGAAAACATTTGTCGTAACTCAAGGGTCAAGGACGATTAAAATGGCATTCATAATTTTTTTTTTCATTAGAAGGCTATAAATTTTCTAAATCCTTGAAAAAAAATTTAAAAATGAGTTTGAAAGTTCAGATGTACAACAGATTATTATTTTTCCATGCAAATTTCAGCGTCGTAGGGCTAATATTATAGGAGTTACAGCCAGTTTTAAAGATTTCAGAATGTATAAAATGCTGTAAAAGAATTAAAAAAAATAGGTTTGAAAGTTCGATTGTAGAGCCAGATTTTGGTATTTTTCCAGAAACCGATTTCAGCGTCGTAGGCTAATATTTTAGGAGATTTACAACCGTTTAAAGATTTCAGAATGTATAAATGCTATAAACTTGTGAGAACATTTGTCGTAACTGGAAATTCAAGGACGATTAAAATGGCATTCATAATTTTTGTGAAGGCTATAAATTTTCTAAAATCATGAAAAAATTTAAAATAGGTTTGAAAGTTCGAATGTAAGACAGAATATTGTTATTTTTCCCTTTAAATTTCAGGCGTCGTTGGGCTAATATTATAGGAGTTACAGCCGTTTAAAGATTTCGGAATGGTATATAATGCTATAAAAATTTAAAAAAATAGGTTTGAAAGTTCGATTGTAGAGCAGATTATTTATTTTCCACATACAGAATTTCAGCGTCGTAGGGCTAATGTTTTAGGAGTTACAGTCGTTTAAAAAATTTCAGGGCCATTATATGCTATAAACTTGTGAAATCATTCTGATTTTGCTAGAAATTCAAGGACGATTGAAATGAGATTCATAATTTTTCCATCGAAGGCTATAAATTTTAAATCATGAAAATTTTAAATACGTTTTGAAAGTTTGATGTAGAACAGATTATTGTTATTTTCCATGTGCAAATTTTCAGCGTCGTAGAGCTAATATTATGGGAGTTACAGCCGTTTCAAGATTTCAGAATGTATAAAATGCTTTAAAAAATTTAAAAATATACGTTTGAAAGTTCCGAATGTAGAAAGAATTAGTTATTTTCCATGCAAGTTTCAGCGTCTGGGCCTAATACTTTGGAGATACAGCCGTTTAAAAATTTCGGAATGTATAAAATGCTTCTAAAAATTCAAAAAAATAGGTTTGAAAGTTCGATTTGTAGAGCAGATTATTGTTATTTTCCATGCAAATTTCAGCGTCGTAGGGCTAATATTTTAGGAGTTACAATGTTTTAAGATTTCCGGGTGTACAAAATGCTATAAACTTGTGAAAACATTCGTCTTAACACAAATTCAAGGACGATTACAATGGCTTGCTTTAAAATTTTCCTTCAGAGCTATAATTTTATAAATCATGAAAAAATTAAAAAAATAGGTTTGAAAGTTCGAATGTAGAACGAATTATTGTTATTTTTCCATGCGAGAACAATTCAGCGTCGTAGGGCCAATACTTTAGGAATACAGCCGTTTAAAGTTTTTAGAATGTATAAAATCTATAAACTTTGAAAATTCTCGTAACTGAAATTAAGGACGATTACAATGGCATTCTAAGTTTTCCATCAAAATAAAAATTTTCAAAAATCAAAAAAAATTTAAAAAAATTTTTGAAATTCAGTTTAAGAACAGATTTTATTTTTCAAATTTCAGCGTCTTAAAATTTAATTAAGTCGTTTAAAAAGTTTTCAGAATTATAAATGCTAAAAAAATTTAAAAAAAAGGTTTATATTGAAGGGGCAATTTTATTTTTTCCCCTTAAATTTCAGCGTCTAGGGCTAATATTTTAGGATTACAGCCTTTAAAAAATTTAAATCATTATATGCAAAATTTGGGAAATCATTCTTTTAACTAAAAATTAAAAGGGCGTTTAAAAAGGGGATTAAAATTTTTTTCCATCAAGGCTATAAATTTTCTAAAATCATAAAAAAAAAATTTTAA
>CAXIVR010000452.1:0-17322 GCA_964035755.1 Teleogryllus oceanicus | reverse complement strand
CCCCCCCGCTCGCCCCGGGGGGTGGGGGTGGCGGCGGAGGGTCCAGGGGACTCCGCCTCGTGGGATCCCTCTCCCATTCCGTCCATCGACTTACGTCCGGAACGGGAGAGGGATCCCGTCGCTGGACGCGGTCGTCCACAACCGCCTCCCATAATCCCCTTCGCCTGCCGTCCTCCCGCCACTCCTCCTTACACAGTGAGGGAGACCCCGGAATTTGGAGGGTTGGGGTCCGGGCGGGGCCGAATCTCTTCACCCCAGCCGTGCGTCGTTGACCGTCGCGGGGTCAGGGTCGTCCTCGCGCACGTTGCGCTAGCGGGGCCTGCTGCTCGCGGGGGGCGTGGAGACAGGCCCGGCCCCGAAGAGGGTACAGTCCCCCGCCGATCTCCGTCAGCCTTCGACTGGTTGTGGCACCTCCATCAAAGTCGTCGTCCTCGTCGTCCGCGCATTCGGCGTATTCCCCCCCGGTTGCCCTGGGCCGTGCCCCGCCATTCCTCGGTTCTGTTCAACCGCCAAGCGGTTTTAGTGCCACGCGTGGTGCAAGGGGGGCGGGGACGTCGTCCTCCCCCTCTCCGTAGACGACGGAGAACGAGCCACGGCTCTGCAACGCCTACGCAGTTGATGCACAGGAACAGTCATCAGTTGGGGTTCATGTCCATTACTTTTACACTTCTCCTTTATTAAGGTGCCATTCATTGAAATATCTCTCCCGTGTACTTCCCTTGACTATGTCGTCTCCCAGCTTTCACTTTGCCATATTTTACTTCTAAAGTTTTATTTTCATTGAATTCTGTGCTTCGTTATTGATATGACCACCGGTAACAATAATGCATAGAAATAAGGATGAAATATCAATCTTACAATTGCAATTTGTGCTTTTTAAAGTTTGAATTGTTTTTTCCCTTTTCCCCATGTGTAAACGACAAGCGTGAATTAGATATCTCAAAATGAGGCATCTCGGTGTTTCGAAGAGCGTATATACTTCAAATCAAAATTCATAATTAATATTGATGTTTTCAATAAATGCAAATCTAAAACTAGCTAACGACTTTGATAATGTTCATTTCGTATTTCAGTTCCGGAAAATTGCTGAACAGTAATTTACTTCTGCGTGAGGCTCAATCTTCCCCATATCAATCAAATTTTGGTCCTAGTTTCCATAGCCCATTGAGATAGCCTGATTTGCTTCTGGATGTTGAAGTATCTCATCATACGCACGTTTTTTTGAGCTCTCCTTTTTCTTGAATTGGTATGAGGTTATTACTCATTTAAACTTTTTATCTTTCCCTATTTGTATTAAAATATTGCGATGGCTTCTGTACCTAAGAAAGCGTGCCAGATGATCTTCTTCCTATATTTTTTATCCCCGGGGAATAAAAAGATAACTCATAAACTAATTTTGCAGGAGAGTAAAAAACAACGTGTAAATGAATGAAATCAGAGATTAATGGTATTCAAACGAAGGTTCTATTCAAACCAATCCATTTTTGTGTAGGTTTTGTTTCAATGCTATAATCCTAAATTTATAGCATTAGTTTAAAGCAATCTTTTGCTCCCCTGTAAAATGAAGTTTTTTGACTTATCCGAGGAAAAAGATATTTCACATATAGCTTCTATTGTTATTTGTAACTAAATAGAACTGGAACAGAAACTAATCTATATACATTACGTGCGTTCTTACAAATGGGATGTAAAGAAAAGACGTTTATGATGTAAAGTTATAGAAAGTAGTATTTACCCTGGACCAACGTTCCAACAAGGGAACGCGGTTCCTGCCAACCCGGCCAGAATAACCAAACCTCTCTAGAACAAAAGAAGACCTCTTAGGATTCGTAATCTTATCGATTAAAAATTAAGGCACGTAAATTCTCAGTATACATGACCGGCAGTGGATCGTTATTCCCTAGATTCTTGCTCTCCTTCTTAGGAAATAAAATAACATCGCTATAAAAAATACACAGCAAAAAAAATATTCTTGTGAGGGTAATACTCAAGAAATAACAAACAGTCCCTCGCCTTTCAGGATGAAAGAGGCTGTGACAAGAAGTCGATTATCTTAATAGTTTTCTTTTGAAACAGGTTCAACAACAAGCGAGCTTAACTTTCTGCCCTTTCTTCGTAAAAGAGAAGTCATTGTTATTTGCGCCAGAATACGGCGACGTCGACAGATAAACTCTCAAACTTGAGTCCGGGAAAAAAAAAGTGGATAAATATTGCTCTATATTGGTGAATTATATACGTGAACACGCTGTGTAGTTAGAATCTGCGTCTTATGGGTTCTTGATGCCGAAACTGATTGACGGCAAGAGGTCATTGCTTGTCTGTCTCAGTCCGCCATCTGTCCGTGTGTCCACGCTAGCGTCTAAAACGTTCGGGCCCATTTTCTTTAAAATTGATATTCGTCAATCACAAAGTCCACAAGGCTTTGTATATTTTCAAAGGGCTATTTAGTTTTGGAGAACTTTTCTAAACCACAATCATTTTTCAAAAATTTCACAAATGGTTCCCAATGTTTAAATTAAACTTTGTCTCCATAGAGTAAATAATGAATGAAATAAATCGATGCCTTTAAATCTGATCTTTTGAACATTACTGATATACACCATGTTTTCGGCGTCTGCCTCAAATGGAGTTTAAGAAATATTATTCTCCTTAACCCTTTGCGCTCGGAAGGCATCTGAGGATGACATCACGCCACATTGGATCGTAAGGTTGGGTGACGGCATGTCCTCAGGTCAGAGGCATCTCTGGAATGACATCGGAAAATGGCTCCTGGGCTCGCGCGATCGCGCCCGCGACGCCGTCAGCTCGGACATTGTTTAGTCATCACAGGAAAGGGTCTCAGTGTTTAATTTTTATTTTTCTTTTATTCTAGAAATTACTTTCATATTTTTTTTCTACATCAGTTTGCTAGTAAAACAGGGAGATATGTAAATTGTTGGAGGTTTAGTACGTGAATTATGATCTTAAAATATCCCTTCTCTTTTAATGATTTTTCTTTTTCTGAAATTTAAGGTAAATAAAAACACAGTTACAATATATATTTTTAATTTTAATCAAATTTTTATTTTTAATCACAAACTTCAATACATTTGACATTATTTTTTACGTTTCAATTAATGTTTAAAATCCTTTTCAGTGTGGAATTTCTCAAAACAATTTCCGGGTGCACATGGTTTTCCAGGGCAGGATTTACAATAAAATTTGTTGTCTTGCGACCATATTTTCTATTGCTGCTTCGACCATATTTTCTATTGCTGCATACTCTACAATCCCGATTCCTAGTTTTCCGAGTAAAGTGAATGGGAAATTTTTCCCTTCAGCCTGCATTCATCAAAATGCTGTCTGATAATGAGCGCTTCATGGATTTTGTTCGGTTCTGTCTCCAATCCCCACAAGTTGATGATTAATTTCTTTCGAAACGTTTTTGGCTCAATGTTTTCCTCTGGAAAAGGGCCCGTCTATACAAAGAAAAAGCATTGGTAATTTGACATCCAGTAACCAGAAAATAATTTTCTCCCACTTGCTTGTTTTCTGTCCAAAAGCGTAAGAGGTGACGTATGGTCATCATGTCCACCCTCCCATGTATGTGTTGTTTCAAATTCAACAGGTTTTTCAACTGGTTTTTATCCCACCCCATCAACTTTGCTTTCGATCCCTGCCTTTTTTTTATTATTGCAAAAGAAGTGCTCGTGTGCAGACTAAGCGCTTATCTTTCCTCTGAATCCACTTATGTCACTTTCTATATTATCATCTAATAGTATTTTACCTATTTCATCATCTCTTAATCTGTCCATTTTCCAACAAAGTTGCAAACACAAGTAACACGTCGTAAACACAAGCTGAACGTCCTAAAACAACGCCAACAAGGAAGGAAAGAATGGAGACGTTATCTTTTGATCGTTCGGATTATTATACCCAACTAGTACGCTTCTAAGACTTGATAATTCGTCATTGTTGACCGAGATTATATCTAAAAATTATCTTATAGAACGCATGTCATCTCTCGATGCCTTCCAGGTTAAACAGGACATTCATCATGTCATCTCAGAGATCCCTCCGACCTGTGGACATGCCTAAGACTCCACACTCGAGCTCGCGCCGCTAATCACTTCTGAGCTTTCCGAGCAAAAAGGGGTTTAAAGATATCTGCTCTCTAGATTCAGGTCTTGAAGTAATGTAAGTATCATTTTTCAAAAATAGGGGTAGTTTTTTCTCGTGAAATAAAATAAATATTAAACTTTTTTTAAACGCCAGCAATGTTTTATTTAAATTTTTCATTTGGTATATATCAAAGGGAAAAATGGAAAATATTGGTGCAGTCTCATTTACAAAAACTTTGTTTTCAAAATTGACAAAGTGTATTTGAAAACTATAAAACTCAAGATTGAGATCTTTTCTTCAAATAACTTATGTTTAAAGAACCAGATCTTCCCAAAAAAGCATATTCAATTTTGAAATCCTGTAGTGTTTGCTAATTTATGCTTAAAATTAAAAGCACGTTGTTGAAACATTGTCAACAACTGCTCCATATTTTTTCTGTACATTTTTCCACGCATTTAAAAAAATGTTCACATAATAAACATATTTTTTTAGATCTCTCTGAATTTTCGAATATTGCATGTTCGAAAGAATAGGAGAACAGTTATATTTAAGCATCAGCCCAAGCGAGTACAGCATTGCGACAACTCGGTATAGCGGTAAACCACGAAGAGTTAATTCGGCAAACCAGAGTTACGATTCTTTGGTGAAAGCTCTTTTAGAATTTGGGAAAATACAGTTTTGAACCTAATAATGCGTTAAATCTGTTACAAGTAATGCGAGAAACAATGTGCTGCTGTAGATCTACTAGTTCACTATCTCTGCGATAACAGAGAATCAATTACGCTATCAGAAAACCCAATTCTGGAAAAATTATATTTGTTAAATTTAAAAAATTATATTTTATTTTCAAAACTCTATATTAAATCTTTTTGTCAGGACAAACAATGCATTCATTCTGAGCTGCTATATGCGTAAACATGTACATATTTACCTCATAATCGCTCTTCTTCTCTGCCGATACTCTTCTTGCCTGTAACTAATAGACGCTCGCTATTCCACAGCGTTTCTAAGAAACTGACGACAAGAACCGTTGTCAACGCCTTAGATATATTGTTAGGATTACTTGGGGGCCCCTAAGACGCTAAAAGAATAAGCGATATATTCGCAAATTATTATTAATCGACTGCGGTTTTCGATTGGTAGAAAATAAATGACTTACTACATTAGGTCCCAAAGTTAAATCATGGTTCATAAAGTATATGATTATGTATTGAGATAATTTTGCTTAAATCTTTATACCAATGTTTTAGAAGTGGAGACTTTTCTTTCCGGTCCTGCCAGTACGGACTTTTACTTTCTCTCCTTCTTCTTTGTTAGAAGAGAAAGTAGATTAATCGCTCAGCGAAAACCGGGGAATTTGCGAACAAACCCACTAATTGCCGGGCCCCTGATATCAAAGAAGTGGTAACTGATAACTGAAACCTGGAAGTTAATCATATTTTATTACTCTTTGAGTCCCTCCGGAAGTCTTGTCCTTTCAGGTTTGAGGTGGAAGAATGCGGGTTTTTAATTGGATGAAGCAGAGAATAGTTTTCTGTCCTTAAGAGCCATTCTCTTTTGTTTTAATGTTGATAAAAAGTATTGCAAAAGAAGTGTTGCCTACATTGTTATATTCAGAAGCGATTATATTTTTGTTACTTTTATTACTTTTTAATTTTAAGTATGAAATAATTTATTTTTAATTACTTAAAAATGTATTAATAAACACCTTATCAATATTGTATAAATATTTGTATTAGTTTGATTACATGTTTTATATTTGTTTTCAAATTCCAAGTTTGAAGCCTTTGAATTAAGGGTACTTGATTCTATGATAACTCTAATAATAATTAGAAGGAGAAGAAGAAGAAGAAGAAGAAGAAGAAGAAGATTATAATAATAAATTTTAATAAAAATACTAATAAATATTAATTTTATAAAAATAATTATTATTATTATCATTAATTATATTATTTTTATTATATTAAAATAATAGCAGTAGATTTGCCACCTTTTATTTAATAATATTTATTTTAATTTGCACAATGCAAAGCATGTGAGATACATAGGTGCATGTTCATTCATGTTCAGCAAGATACATGGTGGCATTGAAGAAACAACATACAATGAATGTGATTATCATTAATTATATTATTTTTCACAGTTACAGGAGAGCAGAGCGTCAGTGGGTATTGGGGCGCCCGGGTCGCTTGCGCAACGTTGCGGCTTGCCGCTACCCCAGTCACGAACGGGGGCCGTCAGGGGAAATTTTCCTACGTCGATGAGGCAAGTCGGATGATGACCTCTGCAGAGGCAGCCTCGAAAGCAGGTGTCACGCACTGGGATGTAAGCGTGCCACACCCGTCCACTTGTTGCGGGGCAGGAGCTGTGGACACCAGAAAATTGCAAAGGATTTGTGAGGAGCGAGCACAAGGGACGATGTTATGTATGTGCACGGAGATCATGAGTGCCTGCTTCATATCCTTTGGACCCTGTGGTAGTGTATGGGCTCCATAAGACCAGCTCTTTCACCTCCCGGCTGACGTCAGCGTTGGACACTGTGAGCCCAGACCCGAAGCGTGATTCAACCAGTGAAAAGACCGAATTGATGACGTGAGATTTTAAGCGTCGGCCGTCACCTAATATGGTAACAGAGGTCCTTGCAGACAGGTCTCTAGGCGTGGACAATTGCTCTTCAACGAATAGACGAACGTGGACACCATGCACATCGACGAGCTGAATGCTGCGAGAGACCCTAAGCGCACGTTCCACATGCGTGATGATGGACACATGTTACATCATGCTCGTTGCCTTTTGATACACGCGGTGCTAACGATGGAGACAGTGGGGTGAGGAATCATCAACATGGGTTCTCATAGCTCGTGAAGCGAGTGGTGGGGTGGGCAACGTGTCCGAAGAGGAGGGGCAGGCACGTGGAGTGTGAGCGGGACACACCGTGCGTCGTGCATGGCGGCGGGACACGAAGTAAGCTCGTCTTTGGCTGGAATCCAGGAGATGTGACGTGTGTCGAAGGCGAGCCATTGACAAAGCGGAAAGCCCCAAAGACGAGCCGCAAATAGCCTTAAGGGAAGTGTGTCCGTGGCAGTCTTTCCCGGCCATCGAGTCCAGCAACCACCTGCTCTGAGGCGTCGGTGTTGTATAGGTGACGGGGTTCGAGAGGTTGGCAGGGTCGACCGTAATTATTTTAGTACTCCGCGACGACGTTTAGCGTTTGGGAGAGTTTTTTGTCTACTCGTATGCGCACCATAACGCAGGAGTTGCCATCGTGAATTCCTGAGCTTGACTGACGCGTAGACCGGTGCTACATATGGCCTTTGAGTGTGCAATGAGGAAGAGAGAAAATAAGAAAGATGAGGAAGAGAGAAAGAAATGAGGAAAAGGAGAGGAAGTGAAGAAAGGGAAAATAATTGAAAAAGGGAGTAAAGATTCACATAGGAAAGATTCAAGGAAGGGGGAGAAAAGGGGGAAGGAAAGAGAGGGAGAGGTGATGAAGGGGGAGAGACTTGAAGAAAGGGAAATAGAATTGAGGAAAGTGAGAGTAAATTGATGTAGGAAGAGAGAATTAAGGTGAGGGAGAGAACGGAGAAAATGAACAGAGAATGGAGGAGTGAATAACGTTTAATTCCTTTTCCGTAAATCTCACATTTTCATAAATAATCCTATTACTTTTTTTCTGTGGGGGTCAAACTCAACGGAACAAGCTTATAACCTAATCCTTGACGAATATTATGATGTTGCCTACATCTAAAAAAACCTTTCGCTCAATATTGATGGCAGAGTGGCATTTACTTGAAAGAAATATCGACGCTGCCAAATGTTTTAAGAATTTGACCTGAGTTACCCTCCCAAAGCATTGTGATATACATTCAGAACTTTAACGAGGTTATTTTTATGTGGTCAGTACTTTTTACAAAGGCTGTACAACGACACCAAGCATCTTCATTTATTGCCCTGGCCTTAAAGGTGAATTTTCTTATCTACGAGAGTACACGTACAGTTTCCGACCCCATTCAAAGCAAAGAAAGTCGAGGAATGAGACAGCCAACATTCCCCTATTGCCCTCCAAGCTAATTTCGAATAATGAGTTGGGGCTGAAGACCCAATAGGGCGCCCCTGGTGGAGGTCGCAGTATTTAGAATGTCCTTCTGTAGATGAGAGAACTCAGGCAAGCCCTTTTCCCCTCGATGAACAAGAGACTGCTGTCACACCGGGAAAGTGTAGTTTCTCACAAAAAAAGCCTCGCCAGATGTTCGTTTTATTCTTGGACAAACTGTGCTTCTGCCACTTGGGAAATTTCAATTTTAAAAAATGTAGTTTTTTGCAGCAAGGACTTTTAAGGGTTATAATGATCGAGCAGCGACAAATAGTAATAGAGCTTTTTGTTGCCCGAAGTCATGAGGTTTAATTTATGCCTCTGCTATTCATAATCCTTTGGTAGGGTCATTTAATTTTTTAAATATAATTTTAGTTTTTTATATGTACTTATTTAATAATTACAATCTGTTAATTTGACATGGTTTCTCATGAACTTTATTCAAGATTCGGATTAAGATCGCAAATAGACTTTTTGATATGCTACTTGTAGGTCCAGCTGCAGCAGCATGCCGCGTCGTGAAGTTCACGCCCGGCTTGACGTATTGCTACACGAGGCCATATATGGCTATATTAGTATATTAAAGACCAGAATGAGGAAAGAGCGATCGGCGGTGCATTTAAAGGAGTTTTCGGGATTGATGGAAGTGATTACAGGACTGTAAAACTCCATGAACGAGACACTAATGTGCTGCAGAACATGATTGAATTCGACCTATGATATTCCCCTACCGTCGACCCTGAAAGCGTTGGAAGGGAAGAGGTTGAGTTACTCACTGAGCTGAGTGGAGCCTGGGGGCAGGAGCACTCCGAAGGGCCCCCGGCGCAGGTCTGTTGGCCCAGGGACGCTTGGCAGCGTGCCCCGCTCGCCCTCGCCCTCGTCCTCGACCGCGTCCTGCCTCCTGGGGCGGAGGCGAGGCCGCCGCCGCGAGCAGCAGCGGGAGGGAGGGCGGAGGGCCGGGCCGCGGCTCCTCCTCCCGCTGCTGCTGCTGCTGCTGCTGTGGCTGCTGCTGCTCCGCTGGCGCCGCCGCCGCCCAATCTCCTCCGGCCACAGGCCAAGGGGCGTGCGCAGGACGAGGGCCGGGCCGACCAAGCGGATTGCCCTCTCCTCGCGCCCCCATCGCACCCTCCGCTCATGAGCGGGTGGGGGTGGCGGCGGAGGGTCAGGGACTCCGCCTCGTGGGATCCTCTCCCATTCCGTCCGCCGACTTACATCAGGAACGGGAGAGGGATCCCGTCGCTGACGCGGTCGTCCACAACCGCCTCCCACATAACCCTTCGCCTGCCGTCTTCCCGCCACTCCTCATAGACGGCGAGGGAGACCCAGGAATTTGGAGGGTTGGGGTCCGGGCGGGGCCGAATCTCTTGACCCCAGCCGTGGGTCGTTATGACCGTCAGCGGGGGTCGGGGGTCGTCCTCGCGCACGTTGCAGCTAGCGGGGGGCCTGCTGCTCGCGAGGGTGCGTGGAGACAGGCCCGGACCCGAAGAGGGTACAGTCCCCCGCCGATACTCGTCAGCCTTCGACTGGTTGTGGCACCTCCATCAAAGTCGTCGTCCTCGTCGTCCGCGCATTCGGCGTATTCCGCCCACAGGTTGCCCTGGGCCGTGCCCCCATTCCTCCGTTCTGTTCAACCGCCAATAGCGGTTGTAGTGCACGCGTGGTGCAAGGGGGGCGGGGACGTCGTCCTCCCCCTCTCCGTAGACGACGGAGAACGAGCCACGGCTCTGCAACGCCTACGCAGTTGATGCACAGGAACAGTCATCAGTTGGGGTTCATGTCCATTACTTTTACACTTCTCCTTTATTAAAGTGCCATTCATTAAAAATCTCTCTCTTCCCGGTTCCTTTTTTTTTAAATTTTTTTTTAATTGGGCTTTTAAATCTATGATTTAAACTCTTTCTGTTTTGAAATTTAAACAGCTTTTCCTATACTCATCTGTAAGAAGAGTGTGAATTCAGATATCACAAAATGAGGCCTCTGCGCGTTTATATAGGCGTATGCTAGATACATAATAATCTACATTTTAAAAAGCCATATTCTACAATAAAAAACTACTACGATCAAAATTCATAATCAATACGTGATGCTTTCAATAAATGCAAAATCTAAACCTAGCAAACGATTTAATAATATTTATTTGGCATCAGTTCCCGAAAATGCCTGTAACGAGTAATTTACTTCTGTTTCAGGCTAAATCTTCCCCATTTCAATTGGGTTTTAGTTTAGTTTCTCTGACCCGTTGGGATAGCCCCTTGATGTGCTTCTGGACGACAAAGTAGCTTCAAAATGCGCACGTTTTCTTGAGCTCTCCTTTTGGTATGAGGATTATTACTCATTAAAAAACTTTTTTATCTCTCGGGTATTTTTAAATAAAATATTGCGAATATCTTCTGTACCTCAAGAAACCTTGCGCAGACGTTATTCCCTATATTTTTGATGCCAGTGAATAAGCTGATAACTCACGAACACTTACATTTACAGGAGAGCAAAAAACGTGTAAATGAATGTAATCAGAGATTCATGGTATTCAAACGAAGGTTATATTTATAACCAATCCATTCTTGTGTAGGTGTTGTTTGAATATTATTGATTTTAGAATTATAGCATTAGTTTAAAGCAATTTTTTGCTCCCCTGTAAAATAAAGTTTTGAGATATTAAGCTTATTCACCGGGGTCAAAGATATGTCTCATACAGTTTCTATTGTTATTTGTGACTAAATAGAACTACAACAGAAATTAAACTACATACATTACGTGCGTTTTTACAAATGGGATGTAAGGAGAAATGAGGCTTGCTAGATGTAAAAGTTGTAGAAAGTAGTATTTACTCTCGTCACCAACGTTCCAAAAAGTAACGCAGTTGCTGCCACACCAGCCTCCGAAACCATCACTTCTCTGGAACAAAAAAGAAGACCTTTTACATTTCTGAAAATTCATAAGATGAAAAATTAGAGGACGTGAATTCTCAGAATATGACCGGCAGTGGATCGTCTATTCTCTTACAATCTTAACTACTCCATTCCCAGGACATAAAATAACATCGGTTTAAAAAAAATACACAGCAAAAGAAATATTCTTGTGAGGGTAATACTCAAGACATAAAAAACAGTCCATCTCCTTTCACGATGAATGAGGCTGGATATGTGACTGTGACAAGAAGTCGATTATCTTAATCGTTTTCTTTTGAAACCGGAACTCAACGACAAGCGAGCTTTTACTTTCTCGCCCTTACTTCGTAAAAAGAGACGTCATTGTTATGTTGCGCTAGAATACGGCGAACATCGACAGATAAACTCTCAAAATTAGGTCCTGGAAACGAAAAAGCGGATAAATATTGTTCCTATATTGGTGAGTTATATACGTGAACACTTTGCGTAGTGAAGATCTGCGTCTTGTGGGTTCGTGATGTCGAACACTCTATTGACGGCAAGAAGTCTGATTTGCTCGTCTGTCTCAATCCACCAACTGTCATTTACCAAAGCTTTGTTTCCTAAAATTGCACAAAGTTAATATTAGAAAACTATAAACCTCAAGATGGAGATTTTTGCTTTAAACAAAATATGTTTAAAAGTACCAGATCTTCCAAAAAGCCATGTACAATTTTAGAAAATCTGTAGTGTTTGCGTAATTTATGCTTAAAATTAATGCTATTTATTAGAAATATATTGTCAACAACTGCTCCAATTGTTTCTGTAAATTTTTTCCACGCGTAAAACAATGATCACATAAAGACATTTTTATAGGCCTCTCTGAATTTGCAAAATTGCATGTTCTAAAAGTACCAGATCTTCCAAAAAGCCATGTACAATTTTACACATAATTTCTTTGCTAAGAATAGGAGGGGCAATTATATATTTAACTTTCAGTTCAAGCGAGTACAGCATTGCGACAACTCGGTATAGCGTTAACCGCACGAAGAATTAACTTGGCAAACCAGAAGCGAAAACTCTTTTTGAGATTGTAAGCACATATGCAGGTTTTGAATCTAATAGTACGTTAAATCCGTTACAAGTAATGCGAGAAAAAATGTTCTGCTGTAGATCTTTTAGTTCACTATCTCTGCGATAACAGAGAAGCAATAGACCTTTTAGTGTAACCCTAGATACCAATCTTTCGTTTGTGACCCGTGTAAAAGCTGTTAGCGAAAAAGCCAAGTCGCTATTCCTCAATCTCCGCCGTATCGGCGGGGAGCGAGGTGTGGTTGACCAATCCGCAATGTGGACAATCTACAGCGGTGCCTTTCTGCCCATTATGCTGGACTGTGCGTCAGCGTGGGTTCACGCTGCTCCCACTGCGCACGTGCGGCGGGAATTAGGTAAGGCCCAGGGCATAGCGCTCGTCTCAGTAACGGGCGCCTATCGCAACGCGGCTAGCAGTGGGCTTCAGGTCGTAGCTGGCTTTATGCCCCTCGACCTGCTTGCCAACTTCTGGGCAGCGAGGTACGCCCTACGTAAGGGCCATGCCTCGTGTCACATCGACGGAGCGGTAAGACCTCTGAGAGAAACTGACACTGCGCTGACGGTGAAGGCTGAGTTGCGCGAAATCTGGAGGGAGCGTTGGCGCGAGGAGGCCACGGGCCGAACCGCGTTCAGGTTCCTTCCGGATGCAGCATACGTCTGCAGACTCGGTAAGTACAAGTTCTCAAGGGAACTAATCCTAATTATGACTGGGCATGGTCCCTTTAATGCTAAACCCATTCGCTCGGGCTGGTGGACTCGCGTATCGACGGAGCGGGGAATCGGCGATGCACCTCCTCGTAGACGGTCCCCAATGGAGTTCCCTCCGACTCCGACTGGAAACCAGCTTAGGGATGACCTTAACCGGTGAGCGGCTACACGCCGCACTAGACGGCCCCTCGTCGAGAGCGTTGCTAGAGGTTCTCGCGCAAGCAATTATGCCGAATCGTACCGTCAACTATCTTGTCAATCGGCGTGCTCGCCTCTGAAAAGAGGCGGGCCAAAGTCGATCGCCGTGAAGGGGCCCTCGGCCAAATACTTTTTCCTCCTTCAAAGCAACAGCGAGATCCCCCCCCCCGAATCGGCTACCCGGATACGAACTGAAGTCACTAGTTGTAGCCACCCGGCTCCTCGTGCCTAGGGACGGTAACGGTGTGAGAACCGGCCAAGTAGGTGGACGCAATAGATCAATCATTGAGAGCCTACACCCAAAGCGCAATCCTCGGGTGGTCGGATATGGTCCGGCCGCAAGGGCGGCCATAAGTCAGGGACTCAAAGACCGTTCTATAAGCAAAACTAGCTTTAAGGCTCTAAAATAAAGAATGAAATATTATTTTAAGAATGTGAATATAGAAGTAAGACGCCTTACGCTTCAATCGACTGTTTTAAATGTATCCGGCTATGAAGCGGAAGCTGAGAGGATAGAGGCTATAGCCCAAGATGCCCTCAGTGGAAGCAACTAGCTACAAGTGTAGCATATTAAGGAAGAATAAAGATCCCTCCCACACACCCTTTTAGAAAACGCAATTCGGGGGAAAAAATTGTTAAATTCAAACAAAACTATATTTTAGTTTAAAAATTCTATATTAATTTTTTAGGACAAACAATGCATTCATTCTGAGCTGCTATACGCGTAAAAATGTACATATTTACCGCCTAATCGCGTTTCCTCTCTGGAACTTTCTACTTCGCTGTAACTTATTAGCCGGTCGCTATACCACAGCGATTCTAGCGAAATTGACGACATAGGAGATCCGTTGTCAACGCTGTAGATATATTGTTAGGATTACTTGGGCCCAGCTTAAGACGCTAAAATAATAGGCGATGTATTCGCGAATCGACTACGGTTTTCGATTGGTACAAAATAAATGACTTACTACATTAGGTCCCAAGGTTAAATCATGGTTTATACAGTATACGATTATGTTTTGAGATAATTTTAGTTAAATCTTTATACCAATGTTTTAGAAGTGGAGACTTTTCTTTCCGGTCCTGCCAGTACGGACGTTTACTTTCTCTCCTTTTTCTTCGTTTGAAGAGAAAGTAGAGTAATCGCTCACCGAAAACCGGGGAATTTTTTAACAAACCCACTAATTGCCGGGCCCCTGATATCGAAAATGTGGTAACTGATAGCCGGAACCTGGAAGATAATCATATATTACTCTTTGAGTCCCTCCGGAAGTCTCCCCCTCAGGTTTGGGGTGAGAGAATTCCATTTTTTTATTAGATAAAGCAGAGAGCAGTTTTTTGTCGTTTAGAGTCATTATTTTATGTTTAAGTCTTGATACTAAGAAAGCATGTCGAAAAAGAGTTGCAAATATTGTTATATTCACAAGCGATAAAATTTTTGTTACTTTTATTATTTTCAATTTTAAATAAGAAAAAAGTAATTACTTAAAAATTTATTAATAAACACCTTATCAACATTGTATAAATAATTGTGTTATAAAATTTGATTACATGTTTTATATTTGTTTTTTTAAATTCCAACGTGGAAGCTTTCGAATTAAAGGTACTTATTTTTAACAATACTTTAAAGATACTAATAACAATAATAATAATAATAAGATTTTATGAGAATATCTTAATAAAAATACTAATAAATATTAATTTTTTTTTATTTAATTTGCAGTAAATGAAGCAATAAATTTGTTCTAACATCCCACATTAGTGCAGTCCCTAAGTGAGCACGGGAATAAGGTGGGGTGATGGCGTGTTGCCACAGCTAGAATACCAATGGAGACATTTTTCCTAAAATTAGGCCCCCAAATTTTGAAATACTCTGTATCAAGCATAAAGAGTGATGGTGGGAAGAGGAGGTAAGGTAGACACAATGCAAAGCATGTGAGATACGTAGGTGCATGTTCATTTACCTCAAATAGCCTTAAGGAAAGTGTGTCCGTCGCAGTTCTTCCAGGTCCTTCGGGTCCAGCAACTACTTGCTCGGAGGCGTCGGTGAGTGTATAGGTGACGGTGTTAATAAGTATGAATTGGTTTTCTTTCCTTTTCCGTCAATCTCACAATTTCATTCATGTTGCCTACATCTAAAAGAAAATTTCGCTCAATATTGATGGCAGAGGGGCATTTACTAGAAAGAAATATAGACGCTGCCAAATGTTTTAAGAATTTGACCTGAGTTACCCCTCCCAAAGCATTGTGATATACATTCAGAACTTTAACGGGTTATTTTGTATGTGGTCAGTACTTTGTGCAAAGGCTGTACAACACCAAAGCATCTTCATTTTAGTGCCCTGGCCTTGGGTGAATTTTCTTATCACTGAGTACACGTACAGTTTCCGACCTCATTCAAAGCAAAGAAAGTCGAGGAACGAGACAGCCAATATTCCCCTATTGCCCTCCAAGCTAATTTCGAATAATGAGTTGGGGCTGAAGACCCAATGGGGCGCCCCTGGTGGAGGTCGCAGTATTTAGAATGTCCTTCTGTAGATGAGAGAACTCGGGCAAGCTCTTGTCACCCCTCGATGAACAAGAGACTGCTGTGCACACTGGGAAGGTGGAGTTCCTCTCAAAAAGAGCCTCGGCTAGAGGTTCGTTTTTATTCTTGGACAAACTATGCTGCTTTCAATTCAGAATTTTCAATTTAAAAAAAAATATAGTTTTTTGCTGCCAGGACTCTTCAGGGTTCTAATTAACGAGCAGCGAAAAATAGTACGAGAGCTTTTTTTCTGCCCGAGATCATGAAATTAAATTTTCGTCTCTGCTATTTATAATCTTTTGGTAGAATCATTTAATTTTTTAAATATATAATTTTAGCTTTCTATATGTACTTATTTAATATTTAACAAATTGTTAACATGACATGGTTTGTCATTTTGTGTTTTTTCTCACTTAATTATTTTTCTTAATTCTCTCCGTAATTAAGCAACATTTATTTCCTTGCGAACAATAATCTTCTCGATCTTGGTAAGTTATGCAATCGATCTAGCCGTCGAGGACTATAACAAGCAATAACGTATAAGTAAAAAATGAACATATTTCTCTAAAGATATGCAATTGGGGAGAAAGTTGCAATTAACCCTTTCATACAGGCATTAATAATCAATAGTAATGTTAATTATTACTGATATTAGTGTGACCTATGTATAATGAGAGATATATAATTAACGACAAAATTCATAAGCCTTAATAATGAGTTAATAAAATATTGAGACCGCCGACTGCTGTCTGGCGTCACGGGAATCGCTGGCCTGTTGACCGCCGCTTTTGGCAACCTATCTCGAATTGAGACGCCAAATCGGGGCGGGTTTATTTGCAAGATTGCTTGGCTAGAGAAATGCAAAGGCGCTTAACTGATTTTGAAATGACTTCATGCAATACAGTAAAAACACATTTATTGGCACATGAAAGAGGCGCACTATGCGTGCGCGGCCGTCGCAAGTCGGAAGAACGGTTGAAACGGAAGAACGGTTCTCTTTGCAGATGATACGAACATCCTTTGCAATAAAGAAACCGTAAATAGTACAATATCAGATGTTTCAAATTGGTTCAGAAAAAACAAATTAATAGTAAACGAAAAGAAAACGGTTTTAATGCAGTTTTCCATTTCAAATATTCAAAAATTTTGAAAACGTTTTCTCATAGTTCCGGGAAGAAATTAAAAAATGTGGGCTTATAGCGCGATGGCGACGTGCTTCCTGAATCCAACGCCGTGTCAATCATGCAAATCGGATGAATAGGAGCGGCGTAAAGTGAAATTTCGGAAAATATACCTGATTTCCCTCCCCCTCCCCCATCCCCCTGCGTCACCCGACCCGCCTGAGCCCTCCTTCGGCCAAACCGCCTGCGGCACGGGAGGCCGAACTTTCAGACAGGCAAGCTGAGCAGTCAGTCCCTTTCAGTCTCAATATATTTTTCTTCACGTGTCAAACTAGTGATGCTGTAACACAGCCAAATGGTCTCGTATCATCTGTAATAGTCGTATAAAACTATATATCTTGTTCACATATTTCCGTCTTCCTTCGAATACCATCAAACAATTATTTGAGGCGGTACTCAAAATATCGATTCCGATTTGGAAATTGAATTCAAAAGAAAATGGAATTAATTTGTAGATATCACCAAAATTCTATGCCATAACATCTTATTTACATACATTTTACTTCTAAGATCTTCCGTTATTCCTCTACCAGAAAAGGGGCCAGTTACTACCCA
>CAXIVR010000451.1:0-14225 GCA_964035755.1 Teleogryllus oceanicus | reverse complement strand
TTGTTCACATATGTTATTCAATTTATACAGGCCATCTGTAACTGATCCTCACTTTATGGATAATTATCTGATAGTCTGCAATTAATAGTGTAATCCCATCAGTAATACACTATTTCCATTTTTCAGAACGTAATCTATATAAATATTAAATAAACTTGGTGATAGGCTACAACCTTGTTTAACACCTCGATTAATTTTAATTTATCGGATAATTTTCCCATTTAAATCCAACACATTTATAGTTCTGTGGTATGGGAATTTGATTATTTCAATTAAATGGAGAGGAATGCCTCTTTTATTCATTAATTTCCCATATCGTGTATCGACGCACCACGTCGAATGCTTTTCATAATCTATGAAGCGATATGTGTTTCATGAGTAAATTCTACCCTCTTCTGTATAAGCAAGTTAATGGAAAATACATTATCTATACACGATCTTCCTTGTCTAAATCCTCTGTTTTTTCTAACAATATATTGTCTGAAGAGTCGTAAATCTGATGTTAAATGATTTTAGTATAAATCTTGTATGACGAATTTGCGATTTAAATTTTCCTCACTGTTCTCTGGTTTACTTTATTTCCTTTTTTGAATAGTAATATTATTACCTTTGCTTTTGTCCATTCATCTGGAGTACTACAAGTCTCCCAACAGGTATTCAGTAAATTGAAAGTGACGTAGAGTAGTGTAAATTGGGAGTGACGTACATTCAGATCATACTCCATATTATATTTAATTTTCATTCTTCTTCTACATCAACTTGTGCCGGGATCTGACTTGTATATACGTTCGTATAACCGTATACTATAATCGTACATATACGTATGAGTTCATGGTATAAATGCTTTACACTATCTTCGTTTCATAAATGGTTTTTAAGTATTCTTCATTTTTGGTATTTCATTTATTAGTTTTTTCCCTCCATTCAACTAATATGGATATTGTTGACATTACTAGAAAGTGATCGGAATGTACGTATTCCACCGAAGACTCTCGTATTAGGTATTTGGGACGCTATTTTTCTGTTCAATATAACATAATCAATAATTAATCATGGCCCAGGTTATGTATGTCTTTTTCGTAAAGAACGTAAGTAACGAACGTAGACGTAACGAACGAAAGGACAAAACCAAAAAGAGTCAAAGGGGGAAAAAAGGAACAGAGATAGGAAAGAAGGAGAAACAATGGGAAGGAAAATAAAGAAAATCAGGAGGGCAGAAAAAGAAAATGTGACAGGGGCACGGGGAGCAAAGGGATTGCAGCGGTTCCTTGTTAGCGATTCTGGGCCCATCAACTAAGAGGTGGTTAGTTCCGCAAGGGTAGTACATGTTTCTCCTCCGGGGGGTGACGGTGATCTTGCCCGCATGGCGGAGCCGGCACTGTCGGCTAGAGGGGTTTTCCCAACCAGATATATCCCACCAGCGGAGTAGCGCTCCAGACGGTTCTGAGATCCGACCGCTCTACAGGGGTGTATGGTAGTGTGGTGCATGGTGTGTGTGTTCGTAAGGGGTGAATAGGACAAGGAACAGGAAGGAAAGATCGTGAGCGATCCGTGCCCGTTTGTTCGGTTGTGCTCCGGCATTCGCCTGCTGTTGATCGGAGAAACCACGGAAAACTACCGATCAGAGCAGCCGGCCTCTAAAATTATTTTCCAGACAGCGGCTGAATTCGACCTAGCTGACAAGTTAGTGTCAAAATCTTCCACTCTGGGGGTCGAAACTAGGGACCTTCCGGACAGTCGTACTGCAGGCATCGTGGATGCACTGGCCACCTCCGGGCGGGGCAAAGGGGAGACGGAAATGCGAGAAACGGGAGGCAGGGGACGCGCGCGCCTCGACCTGCGCGCGGCGCCAGCGGCGGACGACACCTGCAGGGCGCACCGCGCGGAGCCCGCTCTTCCGGCGGCGGCGCTGCTGCACCACGTCACATCCGGCGGCCGGCGCTGCCTCCCTGGCCCTCCCCGCCCCGGGCGCCGATGCAGCCCAGCGGAGATGGCCCGCCGCCGGTCGCCTTCGATTTCATGCCAGGCCCCATTTCCGCCCCGCCCCGCCCCGCCCGCCCCGTCCCCCCCGTCCCACCGCCGCTTCGCCCCACCCACCCCAAAGAAATTTTCGACAATGTTTTCCACCCCGCCACGAGCCGCGATGCGACCCGCCGGAAATGACTTCCTTTCGAAAGAGAAAAAATACCGGAATATTGCATGAGCCCAGCGGAAATCTGATGGGTGTTGTTTCGTCCAAATAAATAACGTCTGTGTGAAAACGTCTGATTACCTTTTTCCGAAAAGGGCTATCCGTTGCATAACAGTTTTTGCTGTTTGCTAATTATTCTCCTAGAGACGTTTACAACTCGGAACCCTTTATGAGAAATCTAATGCGAAGAATAGATTCGCAGCAGGATTTTTCAAGATTTTTCGTTTTCCCCGCATTCTATCATTCACTTTATGATTATTACTCAACATGCCCTTTCGCATCAGTCTCGAATCTTCAAAAATATGTCTTGGAGACCCGACGTGAATATCAAAACTATGGCTCCAGAATAGACGGATTAAGGGATTTACCTAGTGTATGTCAAGTGCACACCTAGTTTCAGTACATATAACGAGAAACGAGGAGGAACTCGTCCAGAAAGGGTTGAATCACAAATCTGAGTAATGAAGAGAGGGGCAATTGGTTAGAAATTGAGGTTAATTCACTGCAAAGTTAACGCGCTCACTGATGTGATACAACTCGCCCCTGGCTAGCTATAAATATAATAATCAGAAAGAAGGAGAATCTCGAGTAAATAGATTGATAGTATGTAATTTATTGAAAGTTGTATGATGTATACATACTATTTTACAAAATATATTGTGAATTATTGAAAATGCAAACCCGCATGTCCAAAACCACTTGACAATTTTCAAATTATTTCAAATTTGTATGTCATGTGCAGGAACGTAGTGCGTAAGATTATAACTACAAAATTACATCTGACGTAATGCTTAGTATCTACAAATGTTTCACGTCAGTTTATTCATAAGAACGATAATTTGGAAGAATTTTTATTTCAATCTAATAAGCAAATTGAGGAAAATGTCATTCAAAAATATAAATTGTTCTGAGTTGTTTTTAATCCGTATTGATTGACACGCATAGGACACTGTTTCTCTAGTATTTCTTTCTCATCAGGAAAGAAATGCAAGGACGAAGTGACATAGCCAAATACATTTTCAGTCAGTGATATGGTAGCAATTTGGCCAAGGGTTAATACTTGCAATTCACGCACTTTCTATATTAGAATGAAATTAAAATTTAATACTAGTTACTTGAGTGCTTCAAGAAGTCCATTCGAAGAAAAACTGTGATACAATTCCATAATTCAGACTGTTAGGTGAAAACAAAACTACCGAAATATAACTTATTATGAAATGTAAATTCCTGCTTTCAGTTCGTACTTGAAGCTTTTTTGTATTGCTTTTGTTTTTCAACGCTGCGTAAAATATGAAAGGTAGATCCCGACAAATTTTACCCTTTTTAACACTGA
The DNA here is from genome assembly GCA_964035755.1 of Teleogryllus oceanicus. Lineage (NCBI taxonomy): Eukaryota > Metazoa > Arthropoda > Insecta > Orthoptera > Gryllidae > Teleogryllus > Teleogryllus oceanicus. The sequence goes on along the minus strand of CAXIVR010000451.1, from coordinate 10,701 downwards.
CATAAAGAATGGAAATTTATTAATAGCCGATACTGCAAAAAAAGCCCGTTTAGAGAGCTGTCAAAATATGTTCATAAATTTTATCTAAAGGATTTTTTGTGTATGCCATGTTTGTATGGATATTTTATGCTTTCTGGCGTAAAAGTAACTGAATAATTTAAAAAATGTGCTCGTAGGGCAAAATGAGAAAAAATCGATTTGTTCTGTCTTTTCCTCCTAATTCTTGACAAAACCCTCTGTGCCCTACTTCTGAAATTTCTTTAATTAAAAAACCCGGGAAAATGATATCTAGTTGCGGCCAGAGTCATGATGTGGGTTCCGGATGACGCGGCGTCAAACACCTCAGCCTTCGACGCCGCGTCAGCCGGACAGCCCAGACCCTGACTCTGGCCTCGAACCCTACGATATCATTTCATCACGTCATCTGCGACGCGAACAGTGACTCATAGAGCATAGACATTCAGACGACGCGCGGAGTATGAAAATAGCAGGAATAACACAATGAATTTGCATTTGTTCAATCAACAGTGAAACTGTTTCATTATTTTATGATTTTTTCCACGTGCCCGACTATCCAACGAAACTATAGGTAACTTTCACGAGGTCGGAGACTGTGATAGTCCTCTTTCTATCTCTACGCGCATTGGAAATTACTAATATCGATTCAGTTCAAAACAGATGGTCTTGTAGATACATTTGTATCCTATTCACTCCAGTTTCGCCGCTCATGTTTTGTCACGTCCGTCTCCGCGACTGCCATATTCCGCGAGCGAGTGCGCCGCTCGTGCGCGTGGAAACAAGGCGAGCCAGTTCGCATTGCGTCACGTAACAGGGCCGTCCGACTTTCCAACTTGTTGCTCCCGAAAGCTGACTCGGGGAGGCGTGCAACTCGGGTCGGGGAAATGGCGAGTCACTAACCAGCTACGCCTCGCGAGCCATAATAGCCTTGCTTCCGTGACTCCACCCCAGCACGCTCGTCTGTTCGCTAAAACTTCTACTCGCCAGCGAGACCGCTCGCCCAAACCCCCTCACCTGCGAGTCCGTCCTTACAATCAACTCCGCTTGCCATCCGCTTGCCTCCAAATCCACGCGCCGCGAGTCCGCTCGCCTACTCATCAATTCGCCGCGAGTCCGTTCGCTTACATATCAACTCACTTTCCATTCCGCTTGCCTCCAAATCCACTCGCTCGGAGTCCCTCGCCTACTCATCAATTCGCCTGCGATCCGTTCGCTTACATATCAACTCGCTTGCGAGTCTGCTTGCCTCCACATCCACTCGCCTGTGAGTCCGCTCGCCTACTAATCAATTTGCTTGCGAGTACGCTGCGCCTGCGAGTTCATTTGGGCCCAACTTCCCTATTGTCATCATGTTCTGTGACATCCCTAATGATTTCCTATTTTGCCGCTACCTTGGGATGCCCAAAGTAAACAAGAATACAATGACCTCTTTCATTCTGTCAGTTCGAGCAATTCCTGTACTCCGCCTAGTACATGTCCGTCTACAGTAGGGTGCTTTAACAGTGTTTTTCACGACCCACAAATTCCTTTGTAAAGCATATAATTTACTTGCTAATGTATTAATTCCAATGTTGCATAATACCTGGAAGTTACCGCACAACTAGAATGCATCTATTGTGTTCTTGCACTGAAGAACAAAATCCACACAAAGAGAAGGAATCTGACAACAGTAGAAACCTCACCCAGATATCACATTGCTCCCTTTCATGTAATTGGAGAGTTGGCTTTTGGCGTGACTGAGCCGACAGGGTGCGATAATCTATTTGTAGCCGTCTGAATGAATATGGGCCCAGAAAAAGGGGAAACGACCAACGCAGAAAGGTTTTTCCTACACGTAACCAGATAATTACTTAAAAAAAATGTAGCAAATATCGTTTATCAAGGCTTAAACCATCGCCTTAGATGAGAAATTAGATAATATAGATTATTCGTTCCGTCCTATTCTCAAACTGTCAATCTGATGAATGTAAATACATTTTGAATGAGTAATTTTACTCCATTAAAAAGGAGAAATTTCACATAACAATCTATAAATTTAATTTCTTTATACATTTTTTTAAAAATTAATTTCAATAATAATTATTATTTTTACTATTAAATTAATAATATATTATAAATTTATTTTCATAAAATTATTTAATTTTCAAAATTCCTTTTTTTAAATCACCCTGTAGTAGAACGTACATGATACTACCTTTCAATATGATTGATCTCTGGGTTTAATAAAATACCATTTAAATGATGTTTCTGGTTTCAATCCTACTGTTTAAACTAATTTAATATTTTGTACGTTTCAGAGAAATTTGTAAATCAATTCAGTTTTATTTTCTCTCAAAACTTAAAATATTAAATTTATTTTAAAGCGATATCACCTAGAATTACACATATTCAATTTATTTACATCATTTTTAGTAATTTTGAAGAAAATGTTTTCCTCGAATTACCCAGGACTGAATTAATGAGAGTAACGTCTATTCGAGTTCTGGTGCCATTGATTTTTAATTAATACTGTCACCCTATCTGGTTGCAAATGATATCGTTATAAATCTTGACATTTTACTATTGCTGCTCATAATTTCGCAGCGTCAATTATAAGTCACAACGCGAAAAGGGAAAAGTATCTGTTTCGATTTCAGGTAAATACGTGACTGAAATTGCTGAAAGTACCCAAATTTTATAAGAAATAGTGACAGGTAATGAGACATAATGCTTCAATATGAACCACATACAAAGTGACAAAGTGTGGAACGGGTTGAGCCCGAAAAAAGAAAAAACAGACGAAAATTCGCAACTAAACTCAAATAATATTTAAATGTCTTAAACCATTTTGGTCAAGATAAATCAAGTGCAGCCTGAATACTGAGATCGAGGCTCTTGGTCGTTTCTGCACGGAGTGCTCCGCCCGAAATCTAAGAACGTCCACGATTTTGGGGCTAATAAATACATCTTTGTGCCACACATTTGGCTCATTCGTCTTATCTTGCACCCTGCCATTATTGGCGCCTTCTAAAATTGAAGATAGGATGATAGGAAGGCATTACAACACCACCACGGACTTTCTTGTTCGTTCAGCGGTCGAATTAAACGTTTGTTTGAGCGATTCGTTGCTTTTAAGTTATACAGCGATTTTATAGGAAATTTCCCAAAAGAACAGTAAATGCTTTGAAGAATTTCTAAATCTTTTAGCAGTTCGTCGAGTCAAATAAGGAATACTTTTTAATAAAAATACAAAAATTAAAACGTCATTTTTTAGTTTTTTTATTGAACCAGCCGCAGCAGGACCCTCGGACAGACCACACTACATTCCCTTCCTATATCTTAAAGATTAATTTCAAAATGTTTTTGTTGAAAGTTTTTTAAACATGGTCTTATCTTCCAAAGATTTCGGTTTGCGATCCATCGAATATCTCTGACCTACTCTCCTCGCCTTTGCTTCCCCCCACCGACGAGTGCACCCGGCGCGGGCGTTTCTGCGACGGCGTTGAGGCGGCAAATGCAATTTCTATCCTTAATGCCTGTAACGCGTTCGACGAACGCTTGCGCTCTCTTCGCCGTTTTGTCCCCGCGGCGCAGCCACTCATCACCGACCGCCCCAACCGCTCAGTCACCCCCTGCCCGCCCGACCACCCACCCCCCCCCGCTCGCCCCCCCCGCTCACCCGTTCGCCCGCCCGCCCTCCACCCGTCCGCTCCAACCCTCACCGCTCGACCGCTCCTTTGCTCGCTCGCTCGCCCCCTGCTCGCTCGCTCGCCCCGCGCGCCCCACCGCTCGGGCCCCCCGCCCCCCCCTGCTCACCCGTTCGCCCGCCCGCCCGCCCGTTCGCTCGCCCGCTCGCTCACCACTCGCCCGCTCGAACGATCACCGCTCGCTCGCTCGCTCGCCCGCCCGCCCGCTCGCCCCCCCGAACGCCCGCCCGCCGCCCGCCCGCCCCCCGCCCGCCCGTACCCTCGCCCTCCGTCGCTCGCCCGCTGGCTCGTCGCTCGCGCACCCGCCCGTTCGCTCGCCCGCCCCCCCGTCGCCGCCTGCCCACTCGTCGCCCGCCCGCCCACCCGACCGCTCGCCGCCCACCCGACCGCTCGCCCGCCCAGCCAACCGCTCGCCCGCCCCCCCGACCGCTCCCCGCTCGCTCCTCGCCCGCCCGCTCCCCCTCTCGCCCGCCTGGCCGCCTGGCCCACCCTCGCCCTCCGTCGCCGCCTGCCCCTCGTCCCCCGCCCGCACGCCGCACCCCAACTAACGCAATTAAAAGTTTGTTTCTTTTGCAGGGCGGCAATCGTATAAACATTTGATTCGCCAGTCGCGGCCCCCCCGCGAGGCGCTCCAGCGGCAAGCGTTCAAAGCTGTGTAATTGGGTTTTAGGCTTCGTTTGAAGTGTTGCGAAGATTACAAGCCACGGAAAAAGCAGGTACGTGGTTTAACCAGCAGCTCGATGCCACAAGAGTTTTTCCGGCCCGTGGGGGAGGGGGGGGAGCCCAATCTTTTTGCTCTCTTGGTGCCGCCAGATAGCGCTCTGGCTGCCACTCCTTGTGCTCTCTGTGGCGTTGCATCTAGTTTCCGTCACGTTGCGCGGTGCTTCCCAGCAGGTAATTACCGCCCGGAAAATTGACAATGCGTGGCTGATTAGCTCTTCTTTGATGTAAGGTAGACCCCGCAAGCTGTGTCAGCGCCATCGGTTCGTGACCCGCGAAGCGCTCAAAATCACGGGGAGGTTGGAGGGAATTAAATGACGAAACTTTGATGCAAACCGATAGAAGAATAAGGTTTGCTAATGGCAAGTTCCATTTCTTTCTATTGATGAAAATTTTTTCCTTGATTTGTATACGTGTTTCTTTATAGGCGAACCTGGGAAACTAAACCCAAACTCGTGTACAGTTTTAAAGTAACATTAAACACCTTAAAGCACGCTGATTTACATTTTTATATTAATTAGATTATATACCTTTACTATTAATGAACAATAATAATTTTATATTTTATTGACAGGCTAAAAGCTTGTTATTGCCTTCAATATGGTGCTCGTATACGGTACACTGCATAACGTACCTGTTGAATCATTCACATGTTTTCTTAGGGAAAACCCAATTTAGGAAGCAAGTATGAAAAAAAGAAACCGAGTCAAGTTAACATCTACGAGTATTTAATAAGTAAATAATTAAAACTGAATGACTAATATTAGGTAAAATTAAAATTTTGTAAGTACCACGAGCATTCACTGTTTCTAATGATCTCCAGCGACAAAAAATCCTCAGGCATTTTGGCCACTCGATCTTTAGACCCTAAATCATATTTGAGGCGTAAATAAGTATTCGTTTCGGAGTTTACACTACATATGCACTATTGCTCAATTATAACTTAACTGATTCAGAACGTTTTTGATCCATAATAATTAAGAAATTTATAAATATAACTTTACATAGAAACTAGTACTAGCACTTTTACATAGAAACTAGTATTTGCGTTCATTGTTTATTGTTTGGAAAGTATTGCTTTGCCGTGCCGTATGGCAAAACGAACTCAGCGGTAGGGCATACGAGTTAATCGGCTTCCGCTTTGTATTGATTGATTGATTGATGATTCTGGGCGCGTCAACTACTGGAGTCATTAGTCCTGAAAGTGCAGTGCATGTTCACCCCCCGGGAAAGGGAGCGATGATCTTCTCCCACTGGATGGCAGATTTGGCACCGCCTTACCTGTCAGCTAGCAAGTTTCCCAACCAGGTATCTCCCACCAGCAGAGCATCTCCCACCTGGAACGCTCAAGCTCAGACTGGTCCCCCGGCATGTGTGGTGTATAGTGAATCAAGTGTAAGTGTGTATAAGTAAGGGCTGAAGATCGGGCAAGGAAGAGAAAGGAAAGGTCCCCTGTCCGTGGCCCGTTTTTAGGAACTGCTCTAGCATTCACCTGGTGATATCGAAGAAATCGCAAAACTTTCGATCACAGCATTTAGTCGCTAGAATTCACTTCTTGACTTGACCTTGGTATCTAAGTAGTGTCGAAAATCCGTCACCGCCGGGACTCGAACCCCAGCACCTCCCTCAGAGACTCTTCGAGAACATTAGTTGATGTCCTGAGCCATCACACCCTGTGCCGCCTTTTTTAAATAAATTTTTTTAGTCAAAAACAGTAAAAACTGTATGTGACGTATGGGGGAGAAAATCATCTGCGCACACTTTCTTGAGTATTAAGAATGATATTTCCTTGCATATTAAGAATGATTATATGAATATTATGATATATTAATAAGTGAATGATAAATGAATATTAAGAATTAGAGTGTGTTTTCAGAAATTCGTACAAAAAAAAATGGCAACACGTTCAAAGGGTCTTTGGCGTGCTAATTTAATAACATATCTTTTTACGCCGAAGAATCACTAAATTACTATCCTAGCAAGATAGTAAAAGTGATCCATATAATGTTATCAGAGAATGTCAGAAAATGACAGGCTGAATGAGAAAAAAGTGTTGAAGTAATTAGAAGAGATGCAGTTCGGTTTAGTGCGAAAGCATGCTGACCCGTCCTATCGATGTCCGCTGAATCAAACCCGAAGTTGTAGGATTTATATAGAAAAACCCTTTATTCAAGTATTTGTTTTGTAGCTGCAACACATATCAAAAGTTACAAAAATAAAAGTAAAAAGCACCGATGAAAAAAATTTGAATGGGATTTCCCTTACTTAAGTAATAACTTCGCTCGTGTTTTTCGTTCGTGGTATGGAAGCGTCTTTCCCTACTATTTGCCACTGTACTTTTGCGTACAGGTGGTACTATAAAACAGGAGTAAAAAATTCATCAACGGCTAGCAAAGAGGGGGGAATGCCCGAAATAGATTTGCAACCTAATCTGCGACGCGACGCTGATGTTGGGGGTGGCGATGGAGACATACACACATCACCATGCTTCGGCGCATATTGGACAGCGAGGCGTACAACGAAGTACGGCACATTTACAAATTCTCTGGAATAGTAACTAACAACGAAAATTGGCTTTGCAATAAAGGGACTCGTTAATGGATCGGAAATGGAAAGACGGGCTGGCAAATAGTGGGGAAAAATTTGGGAAATGTAGAGAGGAATCGATGCGTTCGCTTCAAGTGCCCAGGCAACCAAAAGCACATCGTGAAAGTTGCAATGGGGTGGAACTGAGCTGAAATGCTCTCAACACTAACGATGAGTTGATTTGCAAGAGCTTCATACGATTCTCTAAACGCAAATTTAAAACGATGCGCTTCGTGGCCAGAAGATTTGTATTCAAAGCAAATATCGTTTAAACCGGCAAAACCGCGTGTTTGAATTATGAAGAGAAATGACGCTTAATGCGGTTATTAGAGAATTTCAACTTTTTGTAAACGTGTAACAGGTCAAACAAATCGAAATACACAAAGCACGAAAAAAAATAACAGGAATCGTTCTTGAAGAAAGAATCGATATTTTTGAGAAAGTAGCTTTTATTCCACTGAACTAGAAAAACATTTAAACTCTAACGTTAAAAGTTTTTTATTTCTAAATATTCGTGCGTACACATATTAATTACTAAATGACCTTGTACTTTTCGTTTATTGTAAAATCAAATGGTACAGAAAAACTGGATTACACCTGCAAAAGAAAACGCTTTAGCTGTAATTATCGATAATAGACAAATGCCGGAAGTCATACTTTTTGAATCAGATTAATCGATGCAAGTGAAATTCAGATAAGAATAAATTTTAGAGATAATTACCTGCTCATAACGGACTTTCTTCGTTGCCAAATGAAATCAGGGATACTGAATAGCTGTGTTGAAAGTTAAAAATCCGAGGAGTCCTGCACTAAACTATTCCACAAGTTGTGAGGCCAGTCCGTAGAGCGGTCGCATTTAGGGCAGGTCTATGCAACTGGCCCCAGAAGACGGCTAGTGCTGACGATGGCTCGTGGCGGGTCCCAGTTGAGGCGGAGATATCGCTGGGCGAGCAGTGCTTGGAGTGGGGAGGAAAGAGAGGAGTCGAGGACTTCGAAACGTTTGGCGCCCACCTTTTGCGCCAAAGAACCGACGACAAGTTTCCAAAGACAGGAACATGCGAATTGGGCTAAACAAGCGCGTTAATAGATTCATTGTTTCGTTTATTAAATTATACAAAATGTTCAATATAAATACACGTGTTAACAAACAAATTACAAATTTAATATTATAATAGTTGATCATAACGAGATCTAGCCAGGTATGACAGTAAAAATTCGAAAGAAAGAAAGAAAGTGTGAAACACATTGAAAAGAAGATGTTTTTTCTTTGTGTTTTTAGTGTAATATTTATGCTATATGTTTTGAAGTAAAATCCTTCGGAGAATATTTTAAAATTTTAAGCGTACATTCAAATAATATTTTTTTTGAAATGTAATTACGATATCAATCGGGATTTTGCATACTGTTTTTATGTGCGTGTAAGTCTGCAAGTATTTAATTTACACTGAGAATGCTCATGATTTTGATTATGACCACAGAAAAAGGATACGTCAGAAGTTCAACTTCACTATCCATGGCCCTCAAAATCACTAAACATATTGCTTTTGAATGGTATTCGCGCCGACTTGCTCCAGTCCCCGCGAAGGCCGGAAAGTGAAAGCTAATTCGCGTGGCTGCTGTGCCATGCGTCGGATTGCGTTTAAACGCTCACCTGTTCCCTCTCGAACCCATTGTGAGCTCAGTCCATCGCTTCCCCGACACAACGAAGCTCGCGGGCGTATTTCTGGCTCGTGAGAAGCGAGCCCCCTGCGGCCGCTCAACGAGCAACTGAGGTGAGCAGACCTGGCTTAGAGCTTCTTTCCCACTGAGTTGATGGCCTACTGGAGGAAATTCCTGAAGTGACAACTACAAAAATCTGCCCCCGGATTACATGTTTGAGTGGGAGAGAAATACCCCACCTTTCGGATGCCGGTAACATGCCGTAACCAAAGTAGTTGACGCGCTTAAACACATCCGCGCATTTTTTGAGAAGTGTCAGTTTTCTGCAGCGAGGATATGTCGAAATGGAGGAAATGAAGCTCTCGCGTCTGTTTTCTTGAGGTTGCCGCTTTGCTCTCTTCCCTACAAACACCTACACTGAACCGATGTTTTTGCATCTCAGGGTAAGGGGTTGGGTTTTCGAGTATATTCATCTCGCAGTAAAAGGAATTTGAGGGGATATTCCCACTGCTTTGCTTGGAAGAATAAAGTGACCGTGAAATTAGTTCTGCATATTCACCGCGGAATGTTTTGAAATTCCCTTTATGCCGATTTTTCATGATAATTGTTTCAAATCTGTAACCATTATTTTTTCAAGATTAGCAATGTAAATGAAAACAAGAGAAGAAAAAATATATTCCGATTTTTTCTTAATAAGCTCAGATAAAGAACTCACAAATTTACAAATAAAATAATTTCTTCTGATACATCATGATTTTTTTTTCATTTCTCAAATGAACTACTCTGAAAATATATAATAAAATGCCTAAATATTAAAAAATACATAAATATAGTAAAGTCATAACAATGCATAAAATTAAAATTTTAACTTCAGGCCATTAAAAATAAAATTAATAACTTCAGAGAAGTTAATTACAGTAATAATCTGCGCAACAACAATCCTAATTAACTGAAAAATACGAAAACCGAAATGATACCACATTCACATACAGTAATGAGAGTACTAGTAATAACTGGTGTTAATTAATTCGCAATTTCACTTTTGCGTGTTGCAATAACTACGTGTTTATGCATTTCATAAAGCTTGAACACAGGTGCAAGGTTTTTATACGAGAATGTAAACAACGTTTCTGCCATGCTGTTGTTTCGTGAACAATTTGGTCGCAATATTAGCATTTCTAAAATCTCTTTCGTACCATTTTACTTCAAGCAACGTAAAACTATCAAATTTTCCTTCGGTACACACAAATATGGTATGGATGAGTGAAACATGATACAAATTCATTTAGGAAGAATGATGAAATCATTAAATACCAGCATTTTAGATTCTTATATCACATTAAAAGCACCGGTTCTCATCCGTTGGCCGAAGTTAAGCAGCGTCTGGCACGGTTAGTACTTCGACGGGGGACCTGGGAACCCCGCGTGACGTTGGCATGACCATTATACCCTTCGGGTGGCTCGTGCCAGCTTTCTATGAAGCGCGCCGGAGCTCCATTCCCGAGTGGGGCAAACATGAAGCTATAGCTTTCGATCAATGTTTACAGCTGTTTGACGAAAGAAAAATCTTAGACAAAGTAAATATGATAGATACGGTGTTGAAAATACGTCAGTCTCACCAACCTTACCTTAAGGTGTGGATATAAAATTAAAAAACAAGGGCCCAAGTCTGAAAACACCACAAAACGACAAATATACCCATAAAGACCCTAAAATACCACATATATACACACACATTTACAAGTTTTCAGTGTCTAGTAAATTATGAATCAATTAATATGTCTTAATTATGTGTATATAAGTAGCCACATTTGAACACATTTCTTTATAAGCATTCAATACGTATTATGAAAAGAAATATGGTGCTTGGTTTCGGTACAATACGTGCGTGAAAAAAATATTTTTCTGGAGAGTTTAAATTAGATCTTTAGTGGCACTCTATTCTGAACGCTAAATAATTAATTGTTCAATATGTTCGAAAAGGTTACTTATTAAAAATATGAATAAATTATTGTTTTATTTTGGAAATAAT
>CAXIVR010000450.1:0-55560 GCA_964035755.1 Teleogryllus oceanicus | reverse complement strand
CTCCCCCCAGAGCGCCGCGTCTGCGTGCACTGTAAAAGGGGAGGATTTTGTTTGCTTCGCAGGGCGGGTGCGGGAACGTTTTAAAAAAATCCATAAAATTTCCCAAACCCAGTCCCACATTTTCAAGAAAAAGAGATCCAGAAGATCAGGGCCTGAAAAATTTCCTTCCGGGGGCCCGAGCCGTTACCAGACGCAAAACCCCGTGGACGGGGAAGTTTCGCTGACCCCGTGGGTCAACATAAGAAAAAAATTTAAACCCAAACGCCTAAAGCCCCCATTTGCGCGATGCTTTTCCCGGGGTTCCCTTTGATGACATCGGCGGAGATGCCTATCCCAAATCTGTTGTCCAGTCTGAAACAAAAAAAATCAAAAGCTAAATATTTCCAACAAACACTCAAACTCACCCCCGAAAAACAGAGGCGACAGGCCTTAGCTAGATCTGGTCGCCTGTCCCCAAGAACCGTGGTGTCCCAATACATCGACCCCTCAGCAGTGTCAAGATGACCTGCTGAGAACGGGGAAACCCCTTTCCCCATTACTCCAACGGAGAAGGAAAAGAAAAAAAAAACCCGATCATAACCCCCCTAGTAAAAAATAATAAAAAAAAAAACCAAAGAACAGAAACAATGGCCTCCTCTCTGGAACTTAAATAGCTATCGTCCCCGTTTGTCAATTAAAATTAATCATGTCTATGCAGAGACCCTGGTTATTGCCTGCAAAAACACATCTCCGCCCTGTCCCCCTCTACGCGGCTTTTGTTGTTACAGGCAAGATTTGACGATGGCCTCCGCGCCCATGGGGGGAGGCCCATTTGTACCAGACTCCTGGTATGAAAAAAATAGACATACGAACCACTCTCCAGATATCCTGCGTTCGTGTGAACTTCCAACTTTTTCTGTTACCATTTGCAACGTTTATATCCCGCCGGTAACAGAAAGAACTGGAAAATTTCTCTCCAGGTGCCCGCACTTTTTTTTATTGCGGGGGTTCAACGCCCCCCAACTCTGCCTGGGGGGGGCAAGGTCGGATGGAGGCGGTTACAAGTATTATAGATAGTCAAAACTTAGTTCTCCTAAATTTGGGGAAACCGACACTTTTTTCCCTCGCTTCTAACACATTCCGTCCGTAGACCTAGCTTTCTGTAGTCCCTCTGTTTCTAAAAAATTGAGGATGTCTTTGGGGACCAGCATGGCAGTGACCATTTTTCCCTTCGGGTCAACCCCGATATTTATTGAAGTTTCCGCCCTCCTTACGGCTAATCCACCGATCTAAGTGGGGAAAACCTTAAAAAAAGAATTAAAATTTTTGGGAAAAATCTTAAAGACATTGATGCTATGGTTGCTCATTTTTAAAAACGCCTCCCCATGCGGCCTCATCCCATCCGAACGCGGCCATGCCCGACACCCCCCCCTTGCCCCGGGGGGAACGCGATTCTGCCACCGCGGTCCGTGATCGGAAAGGGCATTAGAAACAGGGTTTCCCCAACCAAAAAAACCCAATAAGTTATAAAAGATCACGAGCCAGAGCTAGATTAAAAAAAACGAGAAAGTAAGGTGCGTCCTAGAAAGCAACATCTCCACTTTTGCCGTTCCAAAAGCTCTTTGAATTCATGTCCTCCTTCTCGTGTTGTGAACCACTGACAATGACCATCCATCACAGATCCATCATTATTACCCCATTTTATTTTAATCTTTTTTTGGCCCTGGGCAGGTGGGAATAAGAGGAAATGAAAAGTGACCAGGCGGCAAAAACTCCACAAGAAAAAATAATTAAACATCACGGTCCCAGGAAGACACTGTCTTTATAAAACGCTCTATCCGCAGCGAATGGCAAAAGAGGGCTGATCTCAGATTTTAAGCTCACGAGAATCTAGATTCCATAAATCCTTGGACTTCCCATCTCGTGATGCGCGGCGAGGAGATCATTTTAACACGCCTCCGGATCGGTCACTGCCATTTCTCCACGGTTATCTCCTCCACGGGACCCACCCCCATGCGAATACTGCAAATAGATCTTACCGTGGAACCAAGTTCTCGCACTGTGGTAAGGATAGCCGTCGAAGGGATCCCTTGCTAGCTGCCCAGCGGAGATTCTTTGAAATGACAATCTTGTCTCTGCAAACTTTTGGCTTTTTCGAGGCTGGCTTGTACAGCCTTATCTGGGGAAGATGGTAATGCTAATTATTGTCTTTTAGCCCGAGGATTTAAAACCAAACCATCTGGCATTTTTTGTTAAACCCCTTTTTTTAGGATACGTTCCTTTCCCGGGTTTTTCTTTGCTTTCTATTTAAAGATTTTAATTTCCCTTTGTTAGCTTGACAATGCGCTATAGTGCACTGGACTTAAAACAATTTGACACCGGCGCAAATGACCTTAGCCGTTGAAGCGCCCTTAAACTCAATCAATCAATCAGGCCCACCAAGAAATCGAGGCCCACCAATCGCCCAAGAATACTATCGCAGAGCTGATTTTGAAGCAGGAGATAGATTAACTCGCGGATACCGGGTTCGCGTAAAACGTTCATTTTCTCTGGTTTGTTACGGCGGCGGGCCTAACGACCGTGAGCGATGCCGAACACAGCTGAAGAAACTACGCATTGGCAGCCCAGTGACACAAGTATTTCGAGGATAGCGATTTTAGTAACATGTTGGGATATTGAATTACGGTTAACATTAATTTTAAAATTACGGTTTAAAAATAATTTTGTTGTAGTGCACCAAAATCTGCTTCATCATATATGTATAGTATATAATGGTATGTATGGTAATATAGTGGTGCGATCACAACGCACGATTCATTCTCAATCCGCTTGTCCGTGCCCCATGCATTAGCTAGGCTCCCCGTGCCCGGTTACCGTCACCTACGCAATTATTCATTTATCACACGTCGGGTTGTACACCGTCCGCGAAATATTTAGTTTTTATTCCACAGGTCTTTTGGGTTTTTTGATATAGTCTGGATATTATACCACACGTGAGTCCCCCGCTTACCTTAATTCTTCGGCCTCACACGAACACGTGACCCCAATGTCCCTCTGCACCGTCTCTCGTTTTTACGTATTCGTAGTTATTTTTTAATCCCACCAGCATATCGCCCAACCTGTCCCTTTGTTTTTCACTTGTTCCAATACCGTTTTCCACCGATGAATTAGGATTTTCTTTCTGACATCCTCACTCGCCTTTGCCACCGCTAACGTGGCGTCACTTCCGACCCTTTGGACTATGCCCGGCAATAAATTTTGTTCTTATTTGACCGTTCTGATCGATTGCCGTTCACTACAAATTTCAGAGTAGGTCGCATCGGGACAAGCATACAGCATACCTTTGAGACAGTTTAGGAACCCCTGGTTGAAAAGTTATACTATATATGCCCTAGTTAAACTACACAACTTCAGTTCTACAATTACAATAGTCTTTAATAAATTTGTGACTACATTAAAATATATCATTAAACTGAAAATAGTAACTTTTGTGATACAATTTAATGCCATGCAATGCACAATTGTATTAAAACTAATAAAATAACTTATTCTATAATAGTACATTTCTTAAACAATTAAAAAAAGTCCAATGCTTGAAATGAATGTAAAATTATGAGTTCGAAATCCTCTATAGAGGCTAACTATTTAACAACATGGCATTTGAAATCCGTGAGTAGCTTAAAGAATAATATTATTTAATGGTTAATGTATATCATATATTCATTTTATTTATTATAATAATAATAATAATAAAATAATAATAATAATAATAATAATAATAATAATAATAATAATATCCCCCGTGTGGTGTGGGGGGTTTAGAATCTCCCTGTCTAAACCATAACCGGAGCATGCCCCCTTCCCACCAATCCTTTCCCCGTCGCACCGATTGTCCCCCGCCCCAGGATCTCGGCAGGGGGATCGAGTAGCTTGTCCTCCGTTGCCCAAACAACCCTTTTTTCCCTGCCCCATTACCCCTTTCTTATTTCCTGTGCTGGCAGAGAGCAAAATGTCTTAACCATTTGATAAGGAGAGTTCGTACAGAATGAAGCCTGGGATGTGCCGGGTGTAGGATTACCTCAGGACGCCAGCCCGATGAGAACGGCGATCAAATGGAAAACCCACTCCAACTCCAGGGGGGAGAAGGGTCAACATCATCTGAATGCGTACCGAGGAATGCCTCTAGAAGAAATAAAACAGACAATAGAATTAAATGGAGCAGAGAAATGAAAAAAAAGGATTGCACTTACCTGCTCATAAATGAATGTGAACGATCTTACAGGGTTAGAGACACAAACTCCACTCTAAATTTTTCAAAAACCTACCCGAATTCAACATTAACAAACCTAGCGATCGTAAGAACGAAATTACAAACGATATTTACCAGACGAAATTTATGAAATCGTAGAATGAGTAATGAATTTCAGGCAGCTGTAGAAGACCACGTTGGGATAACAACGAGACAATAATAGAACAAATGATTTGAGTATAAAAAAGGGAAACCCGCTGAAAAGTTTGTAGGATTTTTTGTTTCGAGACACAGATCCCTAGTAGGCCAAAAAACACAAAGGATCTCTACCAAAAAACGAATATTTTTTTTGCAAGTTGATCAGGTAATACCTCAGGTTGCTGACCAATTAAATAACTTGACAGATATTAATACTGACTTGGTAACTGCAGTTGTTGTAATCGATCTTAATGAACAGGCATTCAGAATTGTCCAGCAAGCAACACAAAGAAAGCGAGAAAACCTCCAGGCAATTTAGACGGAAGAATATATTGTTAAAGTGAGAACAGAGATTAATATAATTTAAAATTTCTTTCAAACAACAAAAGTAGAAGAGTAAACATAAAATTAATAGAATCCTACATAAATGAAAATCAACATCGAGTCCCAGTTAAGAAAAAAACCAACCCTGTACCACGATGAAGCTGACAAAAGCTCGCTTGTTAGATTGGGAAGATACAATGAATGCTCAAAGCATAAAAAAAAAAATATGTTATTTGAGGGGAACCAAAAGTATTCTATCGGAAATTTTGAACAAAAAGCTGCCAGGAGAAATTTTTTTTCAAAATTTAAGTAGTATATGACTTGATAGGGATCAAAATTTTGAAAATGTGTACACAATCCACTTTTCCCATAGCACGTCAAAAGCAGTTTTAACTTTTTTTTTACGTAATATAAATAATAATAAATAAAGTTGATAGTTATAAATTCAAGTCATACTGGCAGGAAATCTGCCCAAACCCCTTCAATCATGATGCATCATGGCTCATTGAACTTCAGTAAAGATGGGCACCCTTTCCCAAAAATTCAAGTCCACATTGCCATCGAAGATATTAAGGGAATTTTAAAAATTCCCAAAAATTTGGGAAATCAGGGATCTGACAAAATTCGGGACTTTTTTTGAAGCTTTTCTCCTACACCCTTGTTTTGGGAATTTTTTTAATGAGGAACACAAGCCTGATCAGTCCCCCAAATTCTTAACACAAGGGAATACTTACTAACTAAAAAAAAGTTTAAATAAAATTTCCCAGTTACAGGCCAGTAACATGTACCTCTGTTCATAGAAGTTATTAATACCATTTTTTTAAAAAAAGATATACATGCATTGTATCGAACAATATCATCAGCATAGAACAAAAAGGATGCATCAAAAGAAATTTTGAATGAAAAGAACAGCGTAATCACTGAGGACTGAGGACAGCGTAATCATAAACAAGCTGAGGAAAAGCCAAACTTGAGCAGTGCTACTTGACTATAGAAAAGGGGTACCCCTGAAAGGCCGATACACATTTTGAAAATGTATAAATTAAAACAAAAGGGTTTTAAAACCCGCTCGCCCCATGGAAAAAATGGGCCGGAGATTAATGGAGAATTGTACATTTAAGATTGACATTCTGGAAATGTTTCCCGGCGATTGATTCATTGAGCCCCTATGGTTTGTTTAGCTATAAACCCCTATCACAGCTTCTAAACAAGGAATGTCAGCGTACAGACCCCGACTGAGAGATCCTAGCCCTTTATTCAGTCATTTTTGTTTATCTTTTAAATTTTGCCGAGAGACAAAACCACCTGAAAGCGCTGATGTATGTGATGGGGTATTTAGTAAGACATTGCTATTCCTTTGGGTTTGATAAATTTCCGAAATATACCAAATGGGAAATTTGGGCGAAGAACCTGATGAAACCTGTGGTTTTCGACAGGTCTTTACCCCGACACTTATAAATACTTTGGGGTCCAAAATAGACGAGTGAACCACAAAATTGGGGAAATCGATAATCAAAAGGTACAAACAAGAATCCAAAGTTGATGAACAAAAATTTTACCGGAATCTAAAAATACTATTAACACCTATCTGTCCCAGTATTGACATATTCCCTGGCATTCGGAAAAAAATTTAGACACACCTTCGAAACTGGATGATTACTGAACCGCCCCCACAAAATTCCCAAAATTTACAAACATCCCAAAGCGCTGTCGAAAATTTTTTTCTTCCCCGAAGCCAAGGGGGTGAACCTGATTAATATATCCAACTTTTCAGGTCACAAAAATGCGAATGTATTTCCCCCTCGATAGTGTATTACTAAAAATGAGTTGCTGTGATAAACTATTCAGGTTTAAATCACCAGAATTTGAAACCAACACTGTAATTATTTCCCCCTTAACAACATGCAGACAGATTGAATAATAAGACCTTTTGGGAAAAAATCCAATTTTAATAACCCATCAGTTAATAAAAACCCTTCCTGTGGTTGAAAATGAGATATTTATTTACTGAAAATGGATGTATAAAGCAATTGATGGGTAAAAAAGCCCTTTTTTGGTAAACATTTAAAAGCAGTATAAAATATTCTGTGAATTTTAATCAACCTGAGACCATCGACTATTTGGGTTGCAGGATGCCCAGTTCTTGCCAACACTGTATCTAGGGGGGACAAACAAGAGCTAAAATAATCCATAGACGTTTCCCATTGACAAATTATAGACTAATTGAGAACCCCACCATTTTAAAATATTCACCTTTACCGGTTGTAGAAAAAAGTGAAATAGAACTCTACTGGGATAGGCCTATTGTCACTGATAAGATCATGGATTATAATTGCCCGACATAGTAGGGTCAATAAATACAAAAGTATGCAACCATCATAGATGTAGGCAGTTCACGGACAAACAATCTCAATCATAAGACAGAATCGAGAAGATTTCTAAATACCAGAATTTGGCAGCAAAAGTCCAACATGTTTGGCAACTGAGGTAAGGTTAAAATAGTGCCAATAATCATCTCAGCCACAGGAGTGGTGACGGACTGATTTGTTTCAGGTCTTACAAAATAGGATTATCAAAAGGAATCTGCATAACCAAAAGCTTTAATCCTACAGACTTACCATTCTGTGCGAAAATTCTTAAATTGAACGACGGACAAAGAAGAATTTCTTCTTCGTTTCTCAGATAGATCATTACCAGTTGCATTTGCCAGAGCCTAAGTCGTATGTATAGATGAATGGTTCTCAATGCTTACTGGAAAAGTACAGAAAAATAAAATAAAATAATAATAATAATAATAGTAATAAAGTAACAGGTACAGAAAAGGTAAAGAAAATTAAATATTTTTTAAAATATTTCCAAGATTTATAATACAATTTTGAAAGAAAGATTTCAATTAACATGTTAAGATAATTATTGTAAACAATATTTGTACGAATTATTAATCATCACATACCATGATCATAAAGTTTTTATTTTTAAATTATAACCAAGCTTACGAGAACTTGTTCACAGTTCGCAAACATAGCAATAATTTTAACCGGTTGCAATTTTATTTAAAGTCATGATATAAAACGAAATAATTATTTATCTTGTTCAACTCAACGCTTTTGGAGGATTTTGCAATTAATTTACATTAATGTAACTTTGAGCTGTATTAATAGGACACAGTAACCTAAAAATATGCATTTGCATTGGGGTAGGCATATACACGTACCTTCATATTTCTGGCATCCATTCCATCATTTTCCGGCAAACTCGGTGGTCAACCCAATGAATGCTGCATTCTTGCTGATTCGAATGATCCGATGATTCTGCAATCAGAAAGAATGTCAGGATTGTTTTGAAACCACTATCACTTCTCTTGTTTTAAAAAAATTAAATGCAAATTGATCGTCACTTAATTCGAAAATCCTGTTCACGCCCAATGAAAAAAATCTTCCACATCAAATACGTAATTCAGATTCTGTCTATCGAAAATATAACCATAAGATACTATTAGATCTAATTCACCACAAGTACTAACATACCTTATAAAATTCGCTCCTGGGCAGGCAAGCGACGGTGGGAAACATAATACTCTCTGGCGGGAACTTCAATTCCTCCCCCCAATACACGCGTTTCATATCAGTCCACCAGGGAGCTTGTTGATGTGCCCAAGTGGTCCCCATAAAGCAAGTTGAAAAGTCCATTCAATAAGGGCGCCCATGCGGAAACCTACAGATATCCGTACATTGCAACATAATCCTCTCAACAATCATGAGCGTAGTAGTTCAACAATGGGAATTTTATCTTGCATAATGTTCGTTGATCTCTCTAGGTATAGGGCTAACGTAGCGGTGCTTACATTTGGCTTATAAAGGTTTAGTTCAACTATTGAAACGTTGGAGGGATCCATGGACCCTTTTTTAGCGCAACAATTAATAATGATATATACTTTAATTTGCACGGCAGTATTTAAAATATTTAAGAGCCGGGGGGATTTTTCATCTGCACCAAAAAATACACGATAAAAAAACTACAGATTAATGACCTGATAGTGAAGAATGTGTTTTGCAATTTCATCTTCTTTCTTTGGCGTCCTCCTTGTTTGTAATACTTTGTTGAGAATGTGATTACACTGACAGTTTAGATTTGAATAAATAGAAATATTAAAAAGAAACCAACTCTGTTTGAATCAATATTGGATTTATTGGTGTCTTAGTGCTACAAATGCTGATGGAATTCCTTGGTATTATATGTTTTATATGATGTGTGCGTGTGGAGCCATTTTCATGGAGCTCAACCACGGCAGATTCTTTAGACTCTTGGAAAGGTGTGTTCGATGGAGTGATTGCAGAAACTGTGCATTAATTGAGTTTTGAACAAAGTTAAACTTCTCCTTTCATTACAGTTTTACTGTTTTTACCAAATAAATCAAATCAGTTGCAAATACACGGTGAAATGTACATCCTTATCAGAAGTAACGAGATTGCTTTCTTTGACTCAATTGTAACGGAGCCACATTGGTGGCCTTCGAAAACCAAGAGTAACGGTCGAAAACCCTAGAGAGCTCACGCAACGATAATCAAACCGCCTGAAATAATTCAACATCGTATCGAGCATCGGACAATGATACATCAATGTCCGGTGTCCAAACATTGCGAAGTAATACACCCATGATTGCAAGGTTATCACCAAAATTCAATTTGTTGGCCTGACAATGTCTCATTACAGTTCACACAATTTAAGATACACGAATTGTTAAACATGACCCTAAATTTAAAAACATGTTTTTGAGAGGTTACTTAGCCCCCCCTCTCTTCACCACGATCACCACAACCATAACCACAACCACCAGAACCACAACCACGACCACCCCAACCATGGCCACCACAACCACGACCACCACCACCACGACCACGACCACCCACCACCACCACACACCACCTCCACGACCACCACCACCACCACGGCCACCACCACCACCACCACTACCACGACCACCAGCACCACCGCCACGACCACCACCACTATCACCACGCCCACCTCCAAGCCCACCTCCACGCCCACCTCCACGACCACCACCACGACCACCTCCACGACCACCTCCACCAATTACACCACCACCACCAGTTCCACCAGCATTATTTATTTTTCATTGACACGTTATTGCTTGATAGTGTCTTACGGAGCTCGATACGGAGCTCGATATACACTGCATAACTTACCTGGTTCGCGAGGATCGTGATTACGTTTAAATGTGAAAAGATATGAATAATGTGATATGTTCTCGTATGGAGTGTATTATGAAAGGGAATTATGGGAGGGAAATATGAAAACCGAGTCAAGTTAACAACTATTTAATTAGCAAATAGAATATGAAGCATTAAAATTATATAAAAATAAAATCATGTATTTTCCACGGGCATTAAGTTCCAATGATCAAGCGGTCACAAAAAGCCCAAGGGCTCAATAGAACCTTGATAACGCCCAGCACATGAATAACTATTTCAATTTTAATTTTTTAGTTGAATTAAAATTAACTCTTATAATTAAAGAAATATGTAGAATAATAATTTATACAATCAAAAATTATATTTTCTCCAAGAAAAATTCAGATGATTTTTTAATTAACAAACAATATTTTTTACTGTCTTTCAACACGGAAACGAGTATGAAAAATCTCGAAACTTCTTCTCCAAATATTGACTGATATGAATTTTTTTCAGATATTTTCGATCACTCGGTCATAATGAAGAAAATAAAAGTACAGTAGTCTTACTAATCCGGCCATGCGTTAGCCCGGCACGTCCAATAATAGAACCCTTGAGAGCAATGGAGGAACAGCTGTGTTTCTGTCTCTTTAGCCGTCTGTAAGGCGCTGTAACCAGCAAGGGTTGAGTTAAATATCTTAAGAGACTCGATTATTAAGCAGTTCGTGGAAGATACTGTCGACCTGACACCAGGTGATATAAACCACTGGTAGGTCGTGTCGAGGAGGAACAGCTGATCATAAGCAACAACGTAATCATAGAAGGCATATTTGACACCAATTACAAGCACGAGTCGGAGGGGAGAGCGTGTTATAAAGCTGATCCCACGCGTTCGCTCACAGTGAAGAATAAGAAGAGAAATGCTTTGTACAGAAATAAGTTTTGAAGCTTGTTTTAATGCTTAGAAGCAGAAAAACAATTTAAAACTTTATAAAAATACATACTCACAATACATTAGGTGTTGATTTGCTAAATACATTGGTATTTAAAATACTTCAACTACTCAAAATACAAAATATAATATTGTTTATTATATCTTGTATACTAATACAACACCAATATACAACAATATCAATACACATAACAATACTACAACAATATATTACAATTGTCTCTCACAATAAAATTAGAAATTGATAGTCATACAAATTGTGAACAATGTCTAACTGTAATATACTCAGTGTGTATATATATATATATATATATATATATATATATATATATATATATATATATATATATATGTATGTATGTATGTATGTATGTATAAACACTTTCAAATATAAATGATATAAAATATATCTAATACAAATAAACGAAATTTCCTTTTAAAACAGCTATTTTTTCAAGCAAATCGTTAATTCGACACTATTAACCCATAAATAGGGTCGGATTAGTGAGATCCTACTGTATTTTTGCCCTTTTCACGTTTTAAACCCCCTTACGAATTTAAATATACTTTGAAAATTACTCCAACAATTTGTAAAATTAAAACCTCGATTAAAAAGACTAGGACGTATCGTTTCAAAATGTTGTGCGATACTTCCTCCAAGACAGAAAGAACTGAAGTAGAAATGTATTTGCCACTAATTCCTATAATAGCTGATAAAATTTCTTAATTTCGACTTCTAATTTGTGGAGAAACTTTTTGATATCCTGAGTAACATAGCAAGTATTTGAATTTGAGAAGAATGAATTATGAATATAATATATAAATAAAATAACTATACAGAATTGTTGCAATCATTTTCAAAGGATATTTGAAGTCGCAAAAAGAATGAAAGTAGTGTTTTAATTTTTAACTAGAGTACAGTGATGGATAAAATATGAAAAACTTCATAACAACGGGTGTTTTGAAGGAAGTTTTGAGAGGTTTCGTGGTGTTCCGTGAAATATGCAAGGTATTTTTGTTATTTTTATTGAAAAATTTCTTTTGAATTTCTACCGAGAAAATATTAAAATGTTTTTAATGGTCAAGCAGAAGGTGACAATATGAGCCTCCACTTTAATTTCGACTTTCAAAAATTAATTAAATGCCTTTTTAAAAACAAATATGATAATTCTATCTTCAACGTTTATGTAAACTATATAAAAATATGAACTTTCTTAACTGTTCAGAAAGTGGGTAAAATCAACAATTCTGATGAAGTAATATTTGAAAAAAGATGAGTTCTGGTATTATGAGCCGCTTAATACATTAATTAATACATAGGTTTGAGAAACTAATTTCATATTTACATATGTAAATGCTACTTTATTACAAAACTTGAAAACAAAAATTATTTACAAAAATGTAAATGTCCTTTCCGGCCTCAGCACAGTCATAGTGCGCCTACATTTCATACAATTCCCTGGTCCCCAGTTCTCCACAGTGGTCGGCTGCACATAGTCCCCACAAAACAAACAAGGGTTTAGACTTCTGCAGGATTTCAACTCCTACTAGTGATTACAAAAGAGATTCCTGAATTGATAGAGTAGTTTAATTTTTCTGATTTCTGATCGTTAAGAGTTTCTATTTGAAACCTTGCTCACGTACGTTTTGGTTTCTGACCAGTGTTTTGTACTCTTCGCCTTCCATTCTTACGTGTTTTTTTTATCTGCAGTAATATGATTTTTCTCCAAGCTCTATACGAGCCTCCTTGTAAGGAGATGATGCGATAAAGGCACGTTTGAAGCTAAAAAATGCTTGCGGCGATTCATAAAATGTCCTAAGCAATACCTACGAACTAATGCATCTTCTGTTAATAGGTGTTTAATTCCATTTCTTTCACAAAGTTGGTACGCTACACCGAGAAAATCGTTTCTGGTGAGACAGAGAATTTATTTTCCAAGGCAACAAATCTGATACTTTTTCCAGCTCATCCCTCAATAAAATTTTTCTTCCTAATTTAGTTAAAATTGCTTTTTCCGAAGGTTTTTCAACACGAACAAGGTTTTGAAGAGTAGGTCATTGTATGAGAATTGTTATGGAGGCCTTTTTCAAATACATTTTCTTGCTCTTAACTGCACTGCCTTAACCATCTCTTCAATATTCCAGGTTTTTCGTTTTTGTTTTGAGTCTAGAATTTGTCGTGGCATTTTAAAAAAATGGTACGAACACCAGTTGTAGTGTACGAAATATGGCCCCCTTAAAGTTGGAGGTCATAAAACCCACAATAGTTACGTGCTCATTTTACTACCATCGCCATATTAAAATTCTGAAAACCAAAACCGTTCTTTGTTACGTTCGAAATTATAAATTGTGGTCCTAAAAACAATGTTTAAGCATATTGTATTTCATTCGTTAAGAATTAGATTTTCAAGTGAATCAAACTATAATTAAAAGCCAAAGACTTCCCTTTCCAAATATTTTGAACTGAGAAACACGAACACGTTTGTTGCACATCAACTCTCATTAACAACTGAACTGCAGTGCACGATAGCAAAAGGAATTACTAAACTAGTAGTTAAAGTGATCCCAGCTAAATGTTTGCTAACTAAACTAGAACAAAATGTTTGATAGAAGGTTTGTGATGTATAAACAGATAACAAGGGGGCCTATTATATACATGGTTCATATTACCACCTTTACCTCTACTTGAAGAACAATTAATGAACTAAAACAAACTGAACATAATATGACTATGTTGTCAATAATAATTTGGGAGCGGACAGCCCACAAATGTTTTGAAACCGTGTTGCATCCGTGTAGGTACATGCAAAAGATTAAAATAATGCATCATAATGTGCAATCTCTTTCAAATAAAATTGAATTTATCGAGGCAGCATTAGAGTGTGATCTCAGTCAAATAGATGTTCTTTGCTTTACAGAACATTGGTTATCTCATAATGATCTTAACACACCCAAATTCCTAGTTTTACCTTGCAGGATCTTATTGTAGAGCAAGGGAATCAAATAAAGGCCCTGCTTACGGAGGTTCGTGTATTTATGTAAGAAATAATATTGATTCTACCTTCTTGTCAGAATTCAATTTATATGCAGATGAAAAAGTTTTTTAAATAAGTTGTACATCTTACTACGCTCAAAATTATCTTACTTTGCATCCTACAGACCTCCAACAAAGCAAGCTTTAGATTATTTCACTTGTAGAAAATCTAGAGATAACTCTGAACAAAATTAGTAATCTCTCTTTTAAATCCATTGTTGTATGTGGAGATTTCAATATTGATTTTCGGGAGGAATCTCACAAAAAAGAGCAGTTTCTCTATTTAATTCATTCTTTTAATTTTATATATTTCAGTGAACTACCTACACGGAATACTCTTAAATCACAAACAGCAATAGATTAAATTATAATTAAAAAAACCACAACTAGATATGAAATAATAAGGGAATAATCTAGGTTAAGAGACCACGATGCACAAATTCTTACAATTACTAATAACATGAATACGACACAATAAATAAAACACGCATGTGCAGGCATTTACTACAGTTAACATAAAGTTATTTACGGACTACTTGTGAAAGAATCATGGGAGGCAGTTTATAACGCTATTGACACAAAAGAAAATATAATTTATTTTTCTCAAAGCTTTCATTTCTTTAACGCATGCTTTCCTATTAAAAAGAGAAAATTAAACATTTCACGAAAAGTAATACTTGGATCACAAAAGAATTAGAACATCGTGTAAAAATAAACGTACTTCTACTTTATTTCTAAACATCATAAGGTGCTCCCGGTTTCCACGCCTACTTCCGAGAATATAAAAGAATTTTAAGAAAAATAATAGTTCAGGCAAAAAAAATGGAAAATAATGAGGATATGTTGAAACCTCTCCATATTTATTATACCCCAATTTTTTAAAAATGTTCATCTAAAGTTGTTTGTCTACCATATTTAAAAGATATCTTTTGTGAAGTGAACAGGTGAACACAACTCACACAAATAAACAAAGGAACACCTGATTGGTACGCCCAAGTTCGGGTGGTCGAAATGTTGGGGAATGTAGTATGTAGGGTTTTTGGTTAGGTTCTGTACCGTTTCATTTTGTTAATTTTTCTTTGATATATTGTCCATTTCTGTTTATTAAATATGTTCTTTTTATATAATAAGTCTATGTAATTATCACATAAAAACATTAAAAACACATTTCTTAACTTTTTCAGCTGAGAGCAACATTGCGGAAACATCTATAACCACATCGGACATCGTATTCTCAACTTGCCGGTGAGTGATAGAGGATAAAGATCTTCAAACCTCCCTGGTTCGGAGTTTCATAGACTTCTGCAAGGGATCACAATGCATAATGCATGTCTTTAATATATAGTCCAGTGTGGAAGTTATTTTGTCAAGATTGTAATTTTACTAAGTATATAATTATACTTTAAATATGATAAAATCTAGAGAATACATTCTTTGAGTGTTTGAATAATATTATTCTACACAGCAAAAATTCTATGACGTTTCATTAGCATTATACTCCCTTCAAAGCAATGTGCCTTGAAGGGAGTATAACATTATCAGTTACAACGATGCATTGTTTAAGTCCAATGCTGGATACTATAAGAACATATTTGAACAAAGCTATGCATGAAAGATATGAGGGATGAAAGATATTTTCAACACATGAAAATACTTTTGAATCATTTTACGCGTCGCCGACCCCACATGTAACTAGTAATATTGAAATGCCCCAAGTCCACCGCAGACCGCAGAATATCCGTGATTGCCTCATGTTAGCTCGCATTAGGAATGTTTTAATTGCTGGGTTGCAGTGCTTTTCCACACACTACTCAAGAAGCTTCGGAGCAGAAACTTTACTGATACTAGAGATTTGGGATTTTTCAAAATTAGGTTTATGCCAATAAATTTGATTTCAGGTACAAGATTGATAAAGGCGAAATGTCGTTTGCAAAATACATGTCTAACTTATTAATAATTAGACTGTTGGTTATGTAGATAACTTATTAAATTTTAGTAAAAAAACTGAGGTTGTCTGGTGTCAATTATATATAGAAGTTCTGCAAAACTTCGTTCCGCCCAACAGCTACAAGTTTGAATATGATCACAGGGTCGAACATATCTTCAGCATAAATATATAATTGATACCAGACAACCTCAGTTTTATTTATTTACATGTCTAACAATATGAATTGAGAAGTAGCCCTTGGTTCCTAATTTCACTTTTTTCTAAATTGTAGTTTATAACACCTTGTCATGTTAATATCACAAAATCGACCATTTATCAGCTCGTCTCACTTCCCGATCAATGGGGTCCGTTTCAGTATGGAGGAAAGAAGACCACTTCCTCCTGTCTGCCACCATTTTATTTATTTGCTATTTATTTAACATCAAAAACAGTTAAAAACTGAGTGGCTTACTCTGGGGAGAATAGTATTCTGCGCACGTTCTTTTTAAAATTCCGGCATTCCTACCTTAACCCATATACAAGTTGAATTCTGAAACAGATGGAAATAATTATTTTTACAAAAATAGATCAGAAAAAATTTACTCCAGTGTAATAAAAAATATTTGCAAAGTCAAATCCCGCTATAGATT
This sequence comes from Teleogryllus oceanicus, assembly GCA_964035755.1. Classification (NCBI taxonomy): domain Eukaryota; kingdom Metazoa; phylum Arthropoda; class Insecta; order Orthoptera; family Gryllidae; genus Teleogryllus; species Teleogryllus oceanicus. The sequence continues at coordinate 39,055 of CAXIVR010000450.1, read as the reverse complement.
TAAACCCTTTTCGCGCCCCTTTTTGAAGGAATCGACTCCCTGCCCTTCGAACATAGAGGACGATAATTTGAATAACTATATTATCCACAGAACTCTAGAAGACGTGTACAGATAGTGAAGTTACATCTAGTGACGTCACAGTATACGTGTTTATGCAGTAGTGCTGCTCAGCCCATTTTTTGGCTAGTTAGGGATGCGCACGCATATAGCTAGCGATCCCGGTGAAGACCAAGTAAGTACGATAACAGCAAAGAAGTATGCGGATTTGTTTATGAAGTTGCGTTTATAAAGAGCTGGTTAAAATCTTAAAAGAGAATTTGCATTATTACTTGATATCGTGGTTTTATATTTGTAGGATTGCAAGGAAAAGTCATTAAATAACACGTAAAATCAGATCGAACCAACCTTATAATCTTACATTCGACATGTATCGGAACATATTTATATGCACCTGTGTCTACTTTTCCAGAACACAATGATAACAATGCGTGAACCAAAGGAGCGCAATTGTTCTGCAATTCAGTTCCCACAATAATGAAGGAAAGATTCCTGAGTTACGTTGATTTTTACTTGCCCAATAGACCTAGAAATGAAAGACGAAATTTTGTTATTACTTTAACAGAAATGTTATTACCTCCTATATACCATTATTTACCTCTTAGATTACTTAAATTTCTACATATTTTAATGAAAAGTAAAGAAATAATTCTTCCTCATGATTCCACTGTCCACTTTCAATGGACAACATTGATTAGCTTTAAATAATTTCTGTCCTTGAAAATGTTCAAAATGCCTACGTCATATGTTATTTTAGTTAGATAAGGAAAATTTAAACTATATATAAAAACATTTACCGTTTGGTTAGATTTAGCAAAAAGGTGCGGTATTATGAATTATAAGGCGGCGTAGTTTTCCCCGATCGCCACGCGGATCGCTAGAGTCGCTGACCATCACGTCGTCATTGGGCATTTAACATGGAGCAGCGCTACTGTAAAAACACGTATTCTCTGACATTGTTAAGGGATGAATGTCACGCGGTACGCTGCCCGCGTAGCCCACCCCCTTTCCAGTCGCCGGCCGCCCTCGGCCGCTGGCCAGGGCGATCCTCCGAACGCGTATTGTCGCTATTGCCACAGTTTACTTTCAGCGGTCTATCACAATAACATTTTTCATTGTCAGGCCACGCGGTTCCTCATCAGCCCTCTCTCAGTGGTGCGCACACCCATAAACCCCTATATTGTTCATCGGTCATTTACTTACCACCGAGCGAAGTGGCTCAGGACGTAGCACCAGCTGACTTCGCATTCGGAAGGTCTGGGTTCAATCCTCGAGTTGACCATTCTGGGAGTTTTGTGGTTTTCTCGGTAACCCAGGCGAATGCTGAGATGGTTCTACGGGAAAGACCACGACCGCGAAATCGGTGTCGTTAGCCGAATTGGTTAACTAGGGAAATCATGAAGGTTGCGAATTGACTTGTCGCGGATTCCTGGTTGGGGGCCCACTGGGAATCCGGGAACTAACGGCCCAATTGCTCTTTACGGGGCATATAATGGCTAAATCATATACATTTACTAATCACAGTACCTCGCTTTAATCGTCGAACTGTCATTCAGCGTCGCAAGCCGTGTCAGATCTAAAGCCGGAAAACTGCATAGTTGCGATCAACGAGCAGGATTTCATGGGGCTGGCAGCGAGTGTTACTCGTTTTGTCCCATTCAAACTACCCTCAGTAACCGGTGCTTCCCACTACAACATAGGTAAGTTCATCCCGTGAAACTAGTCTCCGCAACCGACCCTTCCACATCTTTTTCCGGAAACTAGCTGATATAAGATAATGAAAAATAGTCCTCCTATATGTCAACAATATGTATTCCTCCACTTTATCATTCGCACTACTCAATATATGTTTAATAGGAGGTGGCGTAGCCACCCTTCGCATATTTTCGTCTGAAAATGCTCGTCCACAACTGAAAAACCATATGGCTGAGCGTTGTATAATCAGCTCACTCTGTTAAATAATTTTAAAAATTGTCCCATTCAGATAAGTAACGGTCAAGAACTCGATAGTCAAGGATCTAAATGAAACAATTGGACGTTTCTCTCCGTCAAATAAATTTCACCTCCATATCTCCTCCTTGCACGTCGTATCTTCTACCCTGTTCTCGCGTGTTCTAATTGGCGGAGATGTCAGCTCCGATCCGTTTACATGTCTAATCTGATTGTTCCGTTGCTTTTGTCCGTTGGTCGGGTAGCGAGTGTTCCACTTCCGTCAGGAAAGCCATTTCCTTATTTACGGTTAAATGACGCACTTTTGTTTAAACAAAGACGGCCAGTATCGTTTCTCTGTCCTGTCCACCCCGACGATATGTACTCAAATTCTCTGGTTACTCACACTCCTTCATTGTCTGTTCGTTTCGTCAGAGGCTGCCGCAGCGAACCGATCGCTCCCCAAGGAATAGCAAGTGGGTCTGCTCGACGCAATTTTTTGAATGGTGCCATTCCTCTCCTCCCCCTCCAGCTGTGCGTAGAATTCTACACATCATAAAAACATTTTAATCAAAATAATATATGCCTTCTATATACAGGATGAGTCACGTAACTTTATCACCCCCTGTAATTGTTGAACGGTTGATATTAATGCAATGCAATTTTCACAGAGGCGCATGAGGGAACGGGGCTAATTGATGTATACATTCCTTTCCATTATACCGAGTGGCCCACCTAAGATGTTCCCTTCAATTTTCTCCTGAACCGTTGAAGATACTGAGATGCGGTTTTCACTAAAACTACTATATGCAAGGGGCACATATGGTCATGCATAATATTATTCTATTGCATTTTTTATTGCAGAGATATTGACCCAACTTTGATTTTTTAAATGGATTTTTTTATCTCATCATAACAAGCGTGAAGAGACGAGTTTATAAATATGCATATCGCCATATGTTACATAGCAAAATTATCGAGAAATTAAAAGTTTTAAAGACGCACGCCGACTGCTGGTTTCCGTAATCTGAACGAGAAATTCGGTGATATGCGGCGAGGCCATTCCTTCCGTTGCATCGACCCTGCAGTAAATGTAGTGATGCAATGTACAAATGAGCTCACGAAAACCCGCGATTTGCTCTTTAAGACTACACCCTCTCAGTCCTGGAGACAATGTATTCACCCATAGCCATGTTCTGAGCAAATCTGTACGGCAGAAGGTACTATTTTTTATTAATGAAATACTACAAGATTTGAGAAAATATTTGAATTATTAACCGTAGAGAAAGCAAGGGAAGATTGGAGAGTGAACATGTTCTGAATTAATAAATGCGTGTGCTGTTAGAAACAAAACGTTTACTCTTTGAAAGACTGAAAACCTTTAGGGAAATGCGAAATAAATTTATAACGCAATTTTTTAAGTTAAAAATGAACCTAGAATGGCAGATCTGAAATAATACATAGAAACACAAAATTGCCTCTCGTATCGCTTCGTAAGATTCAGTGGTTCGGGAAACGAATGATATGAAAATATCTGATTTTCTCAACCCACAGGTGAGCCTGTCACGTCTGCCTGTCTCTCCGTCTCTGTCTCCGTCTCTCTCTCTCCGCCTCTCTCTCTCCGCCTCTCTCTCCGCCTCTCTCTCTCCAGTCTCTCTCTTTCTCGTCTCTCTCTTTCTCTCCGTCTCTCTCTCCGTTTCTCTCTCTCTCTCCTTCTCTCTCTCTCTCCGTCTCTCTCTCTCTTCTCTCTCTCTCTCCGTCTCTCGCTCTCTCCCGTCTCTCCTCTCTCCGTCTCTCTCTCTCCGCCTCTCTCTCTCGTCTCCTCTCTCTCCGTCTCTCTCTCTCCGTCTCCTCTCTCCGTCTCTCTCTCCGTCTCTCTCTCTCCGTCTCTCTCTGCTCTCTCTCTCCGTCACTCTCTCTCCGTCTCTCTCTCCGACTTTCTCCGTCACTCTCCCTTCTCTCTCTGTCTCCGCCCTTGATGTGCATGTTTTCTCCTAATTTGAACGCGCTGTAAATCAAAACTGCTTCTTATGGCTTATTATCCTCCTCAGCTCTCCAATTCTTTGCTATTTTGAAAAAATGTAAATCGGATTATGATATTCTGCAATATTTATTTTACACTCTGTGAAATATTGGATTTTTATTTTGCGTTGTATTCTAGGTTACAAGAATAACACTGACGATACCAGAAATTGTGAAGTGAGTATGCGGCAGGAAAATGTGGAACATAATAAAGAAATGGGTTTACGTGGTAGAAATCGACTTCTTCTTACCAATAGAATTTTAAACTAATATTACATTCAACACCCATTAAGCAGCTGTTCTGTAAGTTGTTGCGATTATTCCTTCTCATTGTATTCTAAAGTGGAAGAATGATACTGAAGATCACGGAATGTTTAAGGATATCATGCACGTGAAAATATATTGTATAATAGGAATAAAAAAATAGAAATACCTGGTGAAATTCACTTTGTTCTCATTTTCCTGTTCCCTTTCTGGTAGCTGAACTATTACGTAAATATGAATGATGATACAAATGATTATAAAACACGCCTTTTCAATTTCTTTCCTGAATAATCAGGACAAAACATTTATGCTTATTATCAAATACACAAACTCTGAATGAAACGTGTCGGAAAGAGAAAGAAACTTCAGAAAGGAGAGTTCAAATTCAGATGGAAAGCAAGGATCATCTCGGCATTTACTCAATCGATCAACGCAAATGAGAAACTATCGAAATGGTCATTGATCTAGAATTTATTTACAATCGTTGTTTTGCAAAAATAATTAAAATTAATGTTTTGGCATATTACAAAATATTCATATTTTATTCATTTAGGGCATACGTTGTATCTACTACCATTCAACGTGGGTATACATAACGCTCCATTTGTAGTTCTCTTGAAATTTGGAATGCAATGACCTTGCTTGAAATCCTGGCATTCGAGGAACGAGGGTGTGTGTGTGGGGGGGGGGCAAGCGGACAGTTCCTATAGTGTCGTATTAAATGAATTTCACGGAAATTCAACGTATCATCGAGCGAAACATTCTGTTAGAAAAGGCCGGAATAATATGATCCGTTTCACACAATTTCAATGTTCTAAAACTATCTGAAATATGGGATAATATTCTATTAAAACACATCGTACACTACATGGACATCTAGTTAACAGAAAATGTTATACTAATAATTAATTAGTTATCCAGGTGATAAAGACCACACTTCATGCAACTTGAAAAATCATCCCTGATTTGTCTTTCATTTCCGAATCTGTAGTTTTGTGAAAACTGACTTACTCAATGGGGAACAAATCTATCACAGATGTTCATAACCGGAATTTAGGCCGGAAAGTGTTGATCAGATATCAGTGCCAGCAGTACATCCTCAATCATTCAAATTCATTTCTGCTACATTTCTTCATAATGATTTACTAATCGACAAGAAACCCAAAGAATTACATTCTTTAAGAAAAAAGTTAAGTATTATTTGCTGAAAATTAATTTTATGCCGACTACCTCATAAAAATTTCATATATTTTGCCGATGGACATAGGAGTGAACTCTGCCAATAGTGAACCTAGGTACAGCGAATTTTCCTGTGTAGTGAACTAATGTTACCGGTCCCGATCCACATACTCTACAAATGAACACTAAATGTTTCAGTTATAGTCAACTTTCACATCAGCTATAGTGAAACATGCAAAACACAACTAAAAAAATTATCCAAAGGTCCGAACAATAAAATGAAGCGTTTTCAGGTTTTCTGAGTTATTTTCGTAAGATTTAAGGCTAATAAAAGGGTCTGAGTGAACATACAACGGAGTCTCAGTTCATCGGTCTAGAAGGTCATAAATACCTGAAAAGGTCGTCCTGAACAAATGAATACGACTGTAAAGACAAAAGGAAACAAGTGAAAAGTATTCCAACAGCGCAAGAGCAACTCAAGGGTATAAAGCCTGAAGACAGAATTTGAAGGGCAGATACTGCGAAACAAACTGTGGAGGAAGCACGGGAAAGTGGAGAAGAATACGCAAAAATCATTAATAAAAACGGTTTGCAAGCCGTTTAAAAATTATTTAACGACTGAATGAATACCCTAAATATGGAATTTGCCGTTACGATATTTCAGTCAATTTTGAAGTAACCAAAATAGTACCAAAAGAAAACCCTAAATAGTACAATATCAGATGTTTCAAATTGGTTCCGAAATAACAAATTAATAGTAAACGAAAAGAAAACGGTTTTTAAAGCAGTTTTCCCTTTCAAAAAAACAATTTGTGCTCCATTGAAAATGAACAGGGACCATTGACTGATGTTAAGGCAACAAAAATTTTTAGGTCTCCCAATTCAGTCAAACCTTAAATGGAACGTCCATTTAAATGAATTGAACACACAATTAAGTTCTTTATGCTACGCGTTAAGACTTGCAAAATTAGTCAGCCTTCATACTGCCCCGTTGTGTATACTTCACGAATGTTCATTCCCGCCTGAGATATGGATAATATTCTGGGAAATACATCTTATAGCGCCCAGACTTTTAGATTACAAAAACGAATTGTACGAATAATAACCAAATCCCACCCACGTGATTCATGTAAGCCTATCTTCATTAATCTAGGAATTCTACCATTACCGTGTCTTTTTTTTTACGAATCAGTGGTTTTTTTAAAAATGACTTGCTCAAGGGCGGGGAAAATTTTTCAGAAAATGCAGAAGTCTATTACTATAACACCGACGGGAAAACATATTCATCGGGCAGTATCAACACTCATTACAAAAATTCACATACAATACATGTACATTATTTTACAACACTTTGCCAGATGACATTAAACGATTAAATTAATAGAAAGTTTAAACCCAAGTGAAATCGTTTCTGCTGCATAACTGTTTCTATACAATTAGAATATACGGGAGATAACAAGAAAAGTAACATTAATTTTAACAATGATACATAATGCATTATTTACCTTTTGGGACTGTATAAATGAGTATAAACAACCTGTAACAACTATTGTACTACAGCTTCCGGTTAATGACCCCATCTCGATCAGGTTTTTCGTCCAGTTTCTGATCCATTGAGCAAATGCTGAGATGGCCCTTGTTTTGCTTCGGGACATAAATGTAACTTCATTTTCTGTGCACGTCTTCTAGAATTCAGTGGGAAATACAATTATTCAAATTATCTTTCATGTTGTCGGGCAGGAAGTAATAAGAGCCAAAATTTATTGCTTATTTATCTTTGACAATAGATTTTATTACATGGGAGTTTTTTGTTTTTTTTCTCCCTTTCAAAATTCAAAATTTATTGCTTTTTATCTTTGAAAATAGATTTTATTACAGGGGAGTTTTTTTGTTGTTTTTTCCCCCTTTAAAATTTCAAAATTCAAAATTTATTGCTTGTTTACCCTTTGAACATGATTTTATGCATGGGAGTTTTTGTTTTTTTCTCCCTTTCAAAATTCAAAATTTAAGTAGTATATGAGTAATGTAGGGATCACAGAATTTTGAAAATGTGACACAATTCACTTTTCCCCATAGCACGTCATACGCAGTTTTTAACTGTTTTTCTGACGAAAAATAAATAAATAAATAAAATAAAAAAGTAAAAAAAATCTTAATCACTGAGGAGAAACATCTTTATTTTGCTTTATAGGTTAAAAACGTAAATGCTAGACCCGGGAGATTCAAGTGAGTCGATAGTATTTTCGTATGGAACATTTTGTGCGTCAAATGTAAAAGCGTTTTTTGGTATGTTTATTCATAATTCAACTCTATAAGTGAAAAACTAGAAGGTGGGGATCGGGAGCTCGAAAAATTTCCAGATTATTCTCCTCTCGGGCACGTCATAAACAGTATTCACTAATTCTGACGCTGGGTTAAAAATAAATAAATAAGCTGCGCAGTTCGTGAATTTTTGTGCATTTCATTAATTAAAATAAAGGTATATCTGAAAACATCATTTCAAAAATTTGGGTAGAATGTACATAGAAAGAAACTTTTGTTGATTTATAGATTTAAAATCACTTGATTTAAATTTTGATATAAATCAATTATTTAAATCACGGGCAAAATATTCAAAACATTGAAGGAAAGATTCTTTAATTCATCTTATTTGAACGTGAGTTAAACATTCCTTTTTAGCGTAACATACAGTAACCTCCAAATATTTTTTTCTCGTCACAAGCAAAAAGGGAATAAAGAGAGTTCAAAGACTAGCAGGCGATGAATGAAAAAAGAGTGCGTGTTACGAGGTCGTGCGTCAGGTCTTTGCAGGGTATTGACTGTGAAGCCCGACGCGAGGGTTTAAGTTTTCAAAACTCGACAGCAGAGTAACTTGCGGGGTTTTACTCCCATTCACGATTATTTAAGGCAAATGCGTACATCGCATAAGAGAATCCAGAGAACTGTTCTTTTTTAACAGTTCAGCATTTAAAAAAAAAAATTGCAAATATATAATCTACCTAAAAGCTTACATTCGTTTTGGGGCAAGAGAAAAAGTAAGGGATGAGGAGTTATTGAGTCCAAGGAAATATTTTTATTGCTCGTAGGATAAACATAAGGATAAACCATATACATTTCATTATACGTTGAATTTTCGAAAATATAATTTAAAATCAATTATTGTTCTATTTTTTTTGATTTAAAAATTATCCTATTCTATAAAATAATTAATATAAAATTGTGATGCTTGTTAAAGGTAATTTTAACTAGCATCACGAACGAGAAGACTTATATATAACAGAGTGAAGATCAGAGTGAAGACTCCATATATAAAAGACAGCCCCGAGGTTTCCGATGTCATGCGAAGAGAACGACATTCTAAAGAATAGCCCTTTTGGGGAAACTTTAAACACACGCCGTGGGGGGAAGGGGGCGCTCGCAAATCCGCCACTGACGTCGCCCCAAGCTGTCGCTGGGAAAATGTAATGTGCCAAACAAGAGTGACCCGGCCTCGTGCGCGCTCCTGGCCTGTTCCCACGAGGCGGCTCGCCCGGCCATCGGGGCGCCCCCTGGCTGCAGCCACGCTCTTGGCACCCGTCGCTGCACACCATCTGGGGAAGGACCCACCTTGCCCCTCTCTCTCCCCCCTCCCTCTCCCCCTCTCCGCACTCCACTCTCCCTCTCCCACACTCTCCCTCCCCACCACTCTCTCTCTCGCTCTCAAACTCTCTCCCTCTCTCGCTCTCCATCTCTCGCTTCCATCTCTCTCTGCCTCCATCTCTCTGCCTCCATCTCTGACTCGCCCTCTTTCTCTTTCTCGCTCTTTCTATCGCCCCCTTCCTCTCTCACCCTCCCTCTCTGTCCCCTTTTTCAGCCACTTCTCCCTCCTCCCTCTCTCTCCCCGCTCTCTTGCCGACTGGCGCTCTCTGAGTGTTGCCTCTGACGTCGGTAGCGTGGGATTGGACTAGTGCGTCGTTGCCGCTGCTGTAAGCCGTGAACAGGTGGAATATTCTACGGTTTGCAATCAAAATCTCTGCCTTGAATGAGGTCGTGTGTCTATAGTAACAAATACACTTGGCTTTCTTTCTTGTATACTAATAACTCTGCATTTAGCCCCAATTTTTGACCACTTGTAGCTGAGGTGGCAACAATGTTGACAACCAACATTGTACCTTTGCTATTAGACATGAAATGCTTTTCTTGCTTTACCTTTTCTTCTAATATTTCAATTCAGTTTTAGTGAACTTTTATATACTTATTGAGATGAATGTATAAATGTGAGATTTAAATATGAAGGCATTCACCTTATCGCATTTGGTGTACTCTTTTTCTGCAGTTTACATGATCAGCATTTGAATAAATACCTGTCAGACTTAATAGCGTCAGCTTAATTTGGTGTTATAAAACTGACTAGGCGAAAACACGAAAACATTGATTATCGTACCTCTTGTTAAAATTTTGGATGTATTAAAATTTAACATATCGTATTGGGCATTTTTCCATTGCAGAGCTCGGAGCATAGGTAGTGGAATGGGCATGTTTTTGCAAAAGTCAACAATTATACATTCTTCCTGGGGAAGTAGTGGATCTCGACTAGGTTTCAGTGACAACATCACGTATAGCAGATTTTTTAACGCAAAAAAATGCAACGTCAAATCTGTCGTTGCAATTTCTTCCAAGTCTGAAGCGCCTGGGCTTCGTAGTTGTACTTGTATTTCTCCTAGGGCACTTAGTAGCTTTGCTGATTGTCTACAATACTCCAGGGTATCCATGTAGCACTGCGTGCATTCCAGTTTGCAACACCAAATCACAATATTGTTGAGGGAAAAATTATGAATTATGTCAACCAAAGTATTGATTGTTCACTTTCGGAATATCTACAAACAAATTAGAAATTAACAATCTGAAAACTGATATGGCAGAGATACATAGTTCATGTAGAGTAAGTACTACACAGTAATATCAAACGGCTAAGGCAGTAGTGTCGTAGTGATCTCAGACCGAAGGGTTGCGAGTTCGAGTCCCGCCTCGGGCATGGTTGTATTTGTGTTCGTCCTTTCACCCCGTATCATCACCATATCGTTTCAACTTCGTAGTTACCATACCGTTAACACCAATAGTGGTCGCGAATGACCTAGAAGTTGATGCGACATTAAATAACAATTTAATATATATATATTATTAAAATATATATATATATATATATATATATATATATATATATATATATATATATTATTTATCAAGCTGATGAGAATTCGTAAATATAATGATACAGATAAGATCCTCAGAGCCAAAAATTAGGGCTAAAAAATTGCCATTACGAGATTAGAAGAATACTGTCTTGAAACCATGTGGTTTTTACACAGAACCTTCACGTTTTAAATATCAAATTTCAAGACCTACATGTGCTGAATTTCTGATCTAGTGCCAGAGTGGATAAAACAAGAACCATCATTATTAAAACAAGAACCATCGTATTTATTAGTTGTGATTAATAGATCGTTGCAAAATAGAACGATTGGTGCTCCAACAGGGCATATTTTCTCCTAATTTTCAGTGATCGGCTGTAGCCCTAGTTTATACTTTGCCTAAATTCATCTACAAGTTAGAACTACAGTGAACTTCTGTAAAGTTATAGTTCAATAGTTCCGTACATTCGGAAATCATATGTTGATAAGATTACTGCAATTACATTAGATTGTCGTAACTGAAACCAGATATTTCTAAACTTATGATAAAATTTGTTACATACAATTCCTGATTTAATGAATGGTTCGAAACTAGTGTAATTCACTTATTACAATGTTTGCTTTGTGCGTTTATGTGCTTGGATCAACAAACCATTTGCATTGACTGTGTAAAGATTTTTGAAAAACTATTGAAATGTATTCTTAAATTTAGATTTTATATGTAACCATATTCAATGAGTGAACTTTTCTGTGAACAATTTACGAGGGATTTAACTTCTCTTTATGCTAATTAGGAGGTGCATAGTGGAATTAATTTGTCTGCACACTTCCAAAAATCTCTTATTGAACTTAAGGCTTTTTACATCCATGTGTACATAGGAAATGTGCTTGGATGTGTGTATTCTTTATCGGATCATTTTTTTGTGATTGTGTTTTCTATTTTTTGTCTAAATGTTATTTTATTTGCTGAGATTCATTGAAAACTAACTGTTCGCTTACTTCAAATTTTGAATATCTTAAAAGAATTTACTCTCTCTGTTGTTACAATTCAACAGTACTTGACTTTTCTTTGCATTTCGGCTCAAAAGACGATTCCCGACCCTGGTTTATAGCGTACTTGTAACAATTTTCGTAACATCCATTTTTAACACGGATGTATCATATCAAGCCAAATTACTTTTTTTTTGCTTGAGTCATCCGACTGGAAACCATAACAGATGGGAGTAAGGAAGGGTATAATACTTTCTTGTATTATTAACGGTTACGTAATATTATAATACTTCACCTTGAATCCTACCGTTCAGACATAACTTAATAAAGTCAAAGGATATAACTGAAAAGTACGCAGAGTCTTATAATACTTTAAAGTAACTGTGTGTTAAATTATGTAAAGATATGAAGAAATAAATTGCATTAAGAAACAATTATAAGTTATGTTGAATGAACGATAATGCAATCTTGCTGAAAAAACGACCAGGATTTTAAAGTTGTAAGTATGATATGCCGCATTTCTAAGAACTTCTTCTAAGCAAGTACATGAAGTAAAAGTACAAGAAATAAATAGCGTTCCGTAATTACATTTGTTGATACTATATGTACCCGCTAATTTCTACACTTTGGAAATATTCTGGTCAACAATTACGGTAATTATGAAATTATAATTATTGTAGCAGATGTATTATTGTATAAGGTCAGTTCTTGCACATTTTTAATGTGAGAGATTTTTGTGATAAGTGTTATAGATATGTACTTACTCGTCTCTTGGGAGCGGATATTCATGTAAATACTATTTTTATAGTTTTCAGTTACCTGCAAAATTTATTTTCGATATCTAACAGGCAGTCGTAAGGAACTAAAATTATTATATATTATATTTGACATATTTTTACGTTTTTTGTATAACTACATAGTTTTACTTGTTTGATCTATTATTACTTCCATCTTCCATGCTTCGGAACATTGTAATATATTTGTGTCGAAACGGAATGTCTTAAATACGATTTTGCCATGTACGTTTCTGAAATCGTCTTTGAATTAAACCAAACAATGCAATATGTCGTGTTTATATTTTCCGGATCATTGTTGAAAAGTCAAATTTAACTCGACTTCTCGGAAATCTCGAACTCTGAATCACGGATGTTTGCGAAGCATATTTGAGTAACAAATGAGTAACATTCAGTAAGTGATTCTAACCCACTCTTAACTGAAAGAACTAATCACCGTGCTATCTACAAGCCATTTGTTACTAAGCTAGGAATTTTACAATCAACTTGCCTCTTCATTTAAGAATGTTTTGTCAAAAATTATTTAAACAAGTGGGGAAACATATTTTCATCTAATTCTAATGTCTATATTTATAACACTCGAGGTAGGAATCATATTCTCAGTAACAACTTAACTTGATAGTTGTATTATCGGTGACCGAAATCACACATTTCCAAATTTTTATTAGAAATATCATGGGTTAATGAATTCGTTTATTCCACATCAGAAAACTGCTTAGGTGGCTCAAGACATCAATTGCTGTCACTGCAGTGCCTGGCCCGTGAGGTTCTAGGATTCGAGTCCTAGTGGCAGGATTTTCGACACTAGACAGATAGCTGGGTCGAGTTCAGCCACCGTTTGGAGGGTAATTATCGCGGCCGGCTGCTCAGATCGATACTTATCCGTGGTTTCTCCGATCAACACCAGGCGAATACCGCAATACCCTCACATACGGGCCACGAACCGCGCGCGCTCTTTCCTTCGTCTTCCTTGCCACATCCCCACCCTGTACGTACGCACACTTACAGGCACAATATTGTGATGCTGCAGCGGAAAGTGGCGATTTTTCGACAGAAAACCTGTTTTGCGGGGCGATATACATGTCACATGCACGACCATGTTCAACACATGCCTCAAGCGGATAACACACAATCCTTCTCCCTTTTCCGAGGGCTTACGGGAGCGAGGCAAAGCAAATTGATTACGTGATGGAGACGTAGAATTCTCACGTGCAGAAACCTTGGGAAACTCTCATCTCTTTCCATCCGCCGGGAGCCCGAGAAGCGCGCAAGAACACCGCGAGTGCCAGGGTCTGGCGGGGAGAGGGGATCCTGGGAGAGGAGAGCGCGAAGCGGAGGGCGGGGCCGGGCGCGAGGTGGGGCGGAGGGTGGGCCCGGGGCCCGGGGCCGGCGTGCTCCCGGGTGCGTTGTGCACCGCATTTCTGGGGATCAATAGACGAGTGGCACCCACGTAGGGTGAGCCGTGGCGCGGAGGCGGGGAAAGGGGGTGGGGTGGCGCGCCGTGGCGCTGCTGGGTGGCGAGCTGGGGCGGAGTGTAGCGTGTTGGGGAGGGGTTCTGAGGGATCGGAACGCAGCGCGGTGAAGCGGGGAAGGGGAGGGGAAGAAGTGGTGTTAATAGGTGCGGGTCGGCGTTGAGTGGGAGAGGGGGGTGCGCCGACGGGAAGCGGAGAGGAGGGGCCAGGGGAAGCGGAGAGGAGAGGGCCAGGGTGAAGCGGAGAGGAGGGGGCCAGGGCGAAGCGGAGAGGAGGGGGCCTGGGGAAGCGGAGAGGAGAGGGCCAGGGTGAAGCGGAGAGGAGGGGGCCTGGGCGAAGCGAAGCGGAGAGGAGGGGGCCTGGGCAAAGCGGAGAGGACAGGGCCAGGGTGAAGGGAGAGGAGGGGGCCAGGGTGAAGCGGAGAGGAGGGGGCCAGGGCGAAGCGGAGAGGAGAGGTGCGGGACAAAAACGGATTATAAAAGGAAGGGGGAAATGGAGTGGCGGAGGGTCAGGGCGATGAGGGTGGATGAGGAGAAGGGGTAGGGGGTATGTAGACAGGGGCGTGGTGAAGCGGGCGGGACCAAACGGGGAGGACCAAAGGTAAAACGGAGAGGGCGGGTGGGGTGAAGGGGAGGTGCGAAATGGAGCGGTGAAGGGCGAAGCGGAGTGGAGACAGACTGGGCGGACTGATTGACTACACTCGCTACCATTGCAGCGTTTCTGACCGGAAGATCGTAGTGAGTAAGGATTTTTGACTCTACAATGCTATGTCGTTTTCAGCCGTTCTATGGAGAATTCAAGCTCCTGACTGCAGTGTTCAGTAGTTATCCGTGGTTTCTCTGGTCAATACCAGGCAAGTGTCGGCGTAGTACTCTAACAAGTTCATGGACAGCGAGCGAACATGTCTTAGTCATAACTTCCCCATCGTCGCCCCTGCCCCCCCCCACACGTTCTAAACTTCTATGACGGTAGATAAGTTAGGAGCTTAGAGCTTTGCCAGCTTGTCGACGCGGGATATCAGGTTTTAGCAAGGAAACCACACCGCATTCTCCCGGTCTTAAATGCACTACAGTCTCAAAACGAATGATCAAAAGCAACCCCGTTGTAATAAACACTGAGGTTGAAATTGACATTTTTAGTGTCACTCCCTAAATCACTCTCGGAATAAGAAGTGGAGCGCATCTTGGGAAGCGGGCCGAATTGGACTAAGAAATCAGCTCCACCCAAATTGATATATTGTACAAAGATACCTCTACCACCCTCTTACTAATGTAAGATGTATTTTAAGATTATTTATAAGATTATTGTAAGTTAATTCTAAGTATATAGAAGAAACTATAACAAATGTAGTGTAATAACACTGATATTTTTTCTATCCAAAAGAAAATAAATAAATTTAAAGAATTAAAAAGAAGTCAGAGGGAGTCGAGACGAAACTGGGCGGAGCCAGGAGATGTGATGTGAGGCAAAACAGAGCAGGGCGTAGGAAGAACCATGTGGGATGTGGAGTTGAATGCCCCTCTTTTCTCCCAGTCTTCAACTCACCTGTCGTTTCCACCGTTATTTCCAACGTTCTCCAGACACCCACCCACCCGCCACCCGCCCGTCGCTCACCCACCTCCCACTTGCGGCGGCCCACCAGCTCCTCACCCTTCGTCCACCCATCGCCCTCTCTCCACCCACCCTGCGCCCATTCGGGGCCCACTCTGCGCCCACTCTGCGCACACTCTGCGCACACTCTGCGCACACTCTGCGCACACTCTGCGCACACTCTGCGCACACTCTGCGCACACTCTGCGCACACTCTGCGCACACTCTGCGCACACTCTGCGCCCACTCTGCGCCCACTCTGCGCCCACCTGCGCCCACCTGCGCCCACTCTGCACACTCTGCGCACACTGCGCACACCTGCGCACACCTCGCACACTCTGGCACACTCTGCGCACACCTGCGCCCACTCTGCGCCCACTCTGCGCCCACTCTGCGCCCACTCTGCGCCCACTCTGCGCCCACTCTGCGCCCACTCTGCGCCCACTCTGCGCCCACTCTGCGCCCACTCTGCGCCCACTCTGCGCCCACTCTGCGCCCACTCTGCGCACACTCTGCGCCCACTCTGCACACTCTGCGCACACTCTGCACACTCTGCGCCCACTCTGCGCCCACTCTGCGCCCACTCTGGCCCACTCTGCGCCCACTCTGCGCACACTCTGCGCACACTCTGCGCACACTCTGCGCACACTCTGCGCACACTCTGCGCCACCTCGCACACCCCCACACCCCCCCCCACCCCCGCGCCACTCCGGCGCCCACCTGTCGCCCATCCACCGCCCACATGCCATCCGCCCGCTCCCCATCCTCCGTCCACTCGCCGTCCACCCGCTGCCCACCCGCAGCGTACACGCCCCCTGCCGTCATGTTCCCCGCCCACGCCGTCCGCATGCCGCGCACTCGCAGGATCCGCGCCGCAATAACGCTACCCCCCGCCACCCCGCGCTATCCCAAGGCTTCACCTGCGAACAAACAGCGAATCAACAACCGCCCGACCCAGCTCGCCGCATTGCCCTTTGTCTGTCACCGAAGTTCTATAGCTCAGCGCACACCCCGCGGGTTCCGCGTTGCAGGAAGCCCTTCTCCGAAATGCGTACGTGCATCCTCAGCAGTGCAAGTAGCTGCCACCCAACATTCGCGCTTTGATATGAACTGCCAATCCGGGGCGTGTTTGAAAGAGGGAGAGTGAGAGGGAGAATGAGAGTGAGAGCGAGAACGAGAACGAGAGCGAGGCGGGGCCAGCAAGTCAAAGGGCTGGTGGAATTATGTGCGTGCTGAAATTCCGTTCAATGAACTCTTCACAAACGAATCCTCGATTCCTAAACATAATTAATGATAATCATAGTTCGTGACATTTAGTTAAGAGTGGAGTAGGTAATAGTTGTTCTCCATACGCCACGTACTTTTTTAGATTTTGACCTTAAATATACAAGTATAATTAAGTTTTCGGAACCTAATCAATGTGCATCCTGAATCTTGAAGAACCCAACTTGCCTTACACATCAAATATGTTTCAGTGTGGTGTGTTTTTTAATAATTACTGAATCCCAGCAATACGTAATTGAGATGAAGAAACTGACACATTAAACATTTAATCTCTTTTCTTTACCTCTAATACAAACATTATTTTATTATATAAATTGTGTATAGGCTTACATGCAAAAATATGATCTGGTCTTAAACATTCAATGCAATCTAGAACAAGGGAGACAGGGTATGAAGCAACTTTCAAAGAATTCAATTCATTCAAAGAATTTCACACTTAATTCATTTTTCTAATCCTCTAATTCCTTTTTGGTGCAAACAACCACACAAACGATCAAAATGAAATAAACGCATGTGAACCAAAATTAGTGAACGTGTAGTTGGAAACTAGTGCATGATTCTCTCATCGGGAGGTGGCAGTGATCTTCCACCACTGAACGGTGAGTTTCGACGCCAACCTGCCGTCAGCTAGCGTGGTTTCCCGATCCAGGTATTTCCCACCAGCCTGCATCACCCCAGCCAAGACAAGCTCTGAGCCCCCAACCGGTCTCTCGGTATGTGTAATAGTGTAGTGTAGGTGTGTGTAAGAAAGGGATAGGATAGAACACGGAATGGGAAGGAAAGATTGCGCGCGGTCGGTTTGTTATGGCACTGGCATTTGCCTAGTACTTATCGGAGAAGACACGGAAAACTACAGATCAGAGTAGCCGGCCACTAGAATTCTCCTCCAGACATCGACAAGACTCGACTTAGCTATCTAGCTACTCTCTAAAATCCTGCTACCGTCGGGACTCGATCCTAGGACGTCCCGGTCAGTGGAACTGCAGTGACATCAGTTGACGCCCTAAGGTACCTCTCCCGATCCATATGATCGGCGAGGCGAGAGAATCTGATCATTCTGTTTATGGTAGTTGCTCTGCCGCGACATTTCGAAACACATTCATAGAGTACGTCAATAATTTAACACAGTTCGATGGTTTCGGGTGGAATGTTCATGAATATATGATTGTTTTCACAATCATTTATTCAATTATTTTGACAATCATATATTATAATTATCCATTATCACAATAGCCCTGTATGTTTGCTACTGCTGGGTAAAGAATTACACCTCAGTTCTACATCAAAGAAATTTACGGCGAAACAAGGAGTTTGCAGATGATGATGTAGAGAACAGATTGTTGTTCCACAAATCGCGCACATCTCGGAATGATCCGTTCTTGATTCTGGAAATCAAACAAAGGTTTTGAAGGAACAGGTCAGTTTTGTGAGGAAACGAGTTTTGGGTGACATTCGAAGGACAGATGGGGCCCGAGTAGTTATTTAGTGTAGGTCACCTTATAAATAACCATGATTATTAGCAACCAATATGATTTTTAGCCCAAGTATTATTTTAAAGATTATAAACGATATACATTAGATACAACATCCATAAACGTAGAATAAAGAATTAGAATAATGTTTCAGAATAATTTAAATTAATGTTTCATAATGAGTTTTTTAAGTATTTTAACAGTATTTTACAACTTTCAATTGAATTCAAATTTTCGTAGAACTTGTTTTCAATGTCTCGAGTTTTTGTACATTTTGAACATTCTAAGATAATGTGACCTATAGATAGGATTGCTCAACTTCTTGGGATGGTGTCTGGGTCATTTGTCTTCATTACCTCTCATAAAAGAGAGTAGTAGTCAATTCTTATTCTGGAAATAATTACTTGTTCCCTTCTTTCTAAATAAATATTGGAGATTGTTATTTTCTCTACAAAATGAAATCTTTTTCAAATTTCTATGAACTTTTTTAGCTCTGAGTCTAGTTATTTCTGGAAATCCGTCCCCGTAGCATAGATAGTCAGATACGAGCAATAATTCGAAATCTATTTAAAATTGAATTGAAAGATTCAGATACAGTATTTCAGGATAAAGTAAAGTGGTATTTATTTGACGTGAAATTTAAATTTCACAGCTTTGTATTTTTAGAATATTTACTTCTGCCAATAATTCTGCCACGAACAGTGAGTGGACGTTTGAAATTAGGATCCAGTGTGAAGTTATTTTAACTTTGAAAACTAGGATATTCAGAGTGGAATTTTCCCACCGTCCAGCTAATCTAATTTTTCCTTGTAACATAAGGATAGCCATAGATAAAGTTTAGACACAATTTCACATCATTTTCCCGGGGAGCATTTATGCGAAGAAACCGAACAAACTGTTCTACATTTCCATGATTGTTTATGGTGAATTGCGTTGTGATTGATAAAATAGATTTATAAAAAAGTAGAACGTTGTGGGCGTTAAAAATCTGAAACAAAAGTTCTTTTAATGAAATTGAGATTTGACAATATTTACTTTCTCGCCTTTGTACTTGCGTAATAAAGAAAAAGTTGTAGAGCTGCAACGAAAAAGGAAATATTTCAATAGAAAAACTCGTATTTTGGATTCCAGATAGCAAATCATGGATTATTATACCTCCAAGGGTAGTTAATTACTTCCTCTAATAAGTTATTTCTGGTTCAGTGGCGGTCCTTGGTACCTAAAAATTGGTTTATTACAATTAATTTTTGTGGTTCCTTGGTACTTAAAATTTGATTTATGGCGATGTCCACGTGCGGTCATCGCTTCCACCCAAACCGTTCATAAGATTTTTTCCAAAATCGATATTCCCCATCAATGTAGCCAATTTCAAAGCCCCGCGAATTTTACATGACATATGTCTATACATGACACATGTCTAATTTTCGTTGATCTCTAGAATTTCTACACTTCCACAATTACGATTTCCTACAACTCAATATTGAAGATAAAGATTATTGCGTAGTGAAATCCGTTGTGTTGTATCTGCAGGATTCAGGGTGAATTGCACATTCAATGTTTATAAGTGATTTACTGTCACCATAACAAATACACTGAAACTAAGTAACAAATAACTGTACAATGTTCATAACGGCGTTCTTGCCGTATAGTGCCTTATCACCGGCAGTGGCGATAAGTCTTCCGTGCGGTAGTTGGCAGCGGTGGCCGCCCGAAGTCCACTCTTATCGCGTAGCTGATAACGCCACGACTGGGCGTGTAGCGAGCGGCAGCGGTGGTAGCTAGGAGAGGTGATCACTGAACGAGAGCGCTCCGCTCCCGGCCTGTGACTTTATACCCCACCGCCCGGCGAAGGGGGAGGGGAGGGGCTGTGCCCCTCCACTAGCGGAGCGGCGGAGCGTAACTCCGACTCGTCTTCTGATTGGGGGATACCACACTTTCAACATTATATGTTTAAATAAAGTCTTTGTGATTTTTAATACACCACCTGTTCAACTACAGTGCGCCATGAAAGTCCCTCCACACTGAGCGAAGTCAGGGCCTCGAATTAAAAATTGCATTTATGTTGGTAGCAACCAGATCACTGGAAAATAAGTCATGGGGACAATACTCTCAGCATCTATTACGATTGCGGTGAGTAAGCAATTTACGTTTTCCATCCGCACTTGTGCAACCAACATAATGGCTGTTGCAACCATTCTCCCCAGTAAAGTGCCACTGCGGAGGGAATTCCCTGGCGCTCTATATTTTTTTAACGCGTCGAAAGCGCCTTGAAGAATTTGGTACAGTGGATATGCTCATCGCTTGATAAATATAAGTACGAGCGGGCGAATCCCAGCGTGGGCAAATAATTTTGGGAGTTCGAAACAGTTTTGCAAATTCAAGTGGTATTACAATATTAAGTAACCTGTGCGAGAAGTTACGTGATTTTGTAATACCACAAGTTGAATTTGATAGTTTTTCATAAATCACTATACCCAGCACCTGCGGCAGAATTGAACGCATGTAACATTTGCGTACTTCATTTAGATATGCACCTTTAAAACACGTTAAAAGTATTTTTGTACCTCCCTCTAGCCATTGGTTATTCGAGTTTCCAGTTACATTTGTTCATAATCAGGGCCATTGGATCTCTCGTTAGCCATCGTTAACTGTCCATTTACGGCATCTACGCTGATCATTATTAATTCAAACAGCGTGCCTTTCATGGCTCAATGTGCGGCGTTGCAATTAACATTTCGAGCTCCGTCATGAAACGTGATATCGCATTGGAACTCGGTAACTTCATCTTCATTTGTTTCACTAATACTTGTAGTGGCAACACCCTGTTTTGACACACGTAGATAGGAAAAGAACCCGCATGAAAAAACCTCAGCGGTGAAGATGCTTGGAGCAGTGTCCATGTACGGAGCACGAAAGGCTGCACATCTGAATCTACTCTAATAGGAATGTTGTCGGTTAATGGGCTGTGGCACCTTTGCCGGTACTAGAATGGGAGTGAGGACATGATGGAGAAGGAAACATCGTGCACAGCCTTTATTGGCTAATTTAAATAGTTTTTTCTCCAGGCCATGAGTTGGGAGGAGAGGGGAACACCGTTATCGAAGCGGGTGTTGCAATACCAAACATTTAAGTCGTAACCAAGCTCCCGATTGGAAGAGTCATCTCCTCACCTTCCGGCTCCTAATTCTGAGGAGACACTATATTTAAATCGGACTATGGACCTTTGTACAGGCTTCTGATACGACACTTGACGTGAAGTGGTTACGCAAAACACCGATTAGGGCAGTTATTTCACAAACTCGATTCCCGCCGGCTCCAAAAACTTGTTGGTCAATACATATCATGGAAATTTCCTGCACTCACCGGGGATCGAACGCACGATCTGCCAGTCAGCAGTGCTCTTGATGGCTTGCGCAACGCTGATAGTTATCGAAGCAGGTGCAATTTGCATACGGTAAAGGACCCCGCCTCACCAGACCCATGTTTCCCGCGGCACTCGGCAGATAGGCGGGCTTCGCCACGCGTTGCCATGCTTTGCCTCAACCGACCCCGTCCCTACCAAGTCCGTATCTTATCTCTATCTCGACCCTACCCTCTCCCTACCCTGCTCTACACCGTGCGTACCTTGTCCCTAACCTGTCCTTACACTGTCCCTACCCTGTCCCTACCCCGTCTATATCCCATTCCTACCCTGTCCCTACCCGGTCCCTCCCTACCCTACTCGCTCCTATCCCATCCCTTTCCCCCCGACCCCGTTCCGAACACGTCCCTAACCCATCCCGTCTCGTCCCGATCCCGTCCCATCCCGACTCAACCCCGTCTCGTTCAGTCCAGTCCCGTCCCGTCCCGGTCCCGCCCTCAACCGACCCCACCCGACCCCGCACCGTCCCTACCTCGCATTGACACTACACGTCCCCGAACCGACCCCACACCGACTCCTGCACCGACGCCCCGCCTTTCCTCCCTGCACTGCCTGCTCCCGTCACCGTCTACCCTACCCCGCCTCCTCCCGCCATCTCCCCGCCTCCACCCCGCCTACTCCCCGCCTCCTCCTCTGCCTCCTCCCCACCCCGCCTCCTCCCCCACCACGCCTCCTCCCCACCCCGTCCTCCTCCACCACCTCCTCCTCCACCACCCCGCCTCGTCCACCACCCCGCCTCCTCCACCACCCGGCCTTCTCCACCACCCCGCCTCCTCCCCCGCCTCATGCCCGTCCGGTCCCATCCCTCCCCGCCCCGCCCCGCCACGCTTCTCGGTCCTCGCGGGGCCGGCAGCGTCCCGTCGCGCATCCATTAAGCAGCGAAGTGGGTCAGCGGGGGCGCGCGCGCGACAAGAGAGCGCGGGGACGCGGCGGCAGCGGAGGCGCAGGCAAAGTGGGCGTAACGCCGCGCAGCTGCGGGGGCGGGCGCAGGACGCGGGGACGGAGCGGAGAAAACGAGGACATGGGGACACGCCAGCTGCACCGCGCGGTTCCCCAGCCGCCGCCGCCGCCGCTACTACTTTAGTTTCCCGTTGCGCCACCACGTACGTTGCAGCAGGGCTACCGGCAGGAGCTCGCCTGCAATGTTTTACCGCTCACGTGCCGCGTGAGAAGGGACCGCTGGGCGATTGCTTGTTTCTTGGATCCACTACACGGAAAATGCTCGCTGCACGGGAGGTTTCGGTTGAGCGTTCACGCCGTGTTGAAGTAGCGATCTTAAGTTTCTCAAGAAAACTCCAGCGAGGAAGACATTACCTGTCTATATTTCTTCCGTTCGCGCAAAAAGTTGAAACGAAACATACCTTGAAAACAGGATTCGAATCATTGAATTATAAATGAAATTACTCTCTATATCTCATTTCGGTGTGTCAATAACAGATTGAATTTTTCTCGAAAGGAATTCTCGAGAATATTAGATTACGAAAGAAGGGGAAAATGAATCTTCGGAGTCGTAAATTATACATGCTTTTTTTAGTTAAATCGATTTTGACATCGCATCCTGACAACCTGGTTACGATTGCCAGAGTTAATGTAAATCTAGGGTTACTTGAATGATCACGTGAGAGTATCGCCGCCACGACGAACGAGGTCGCCAGCCGATTGTTTATTTACCTGCTCGCAGCGCGTACAGGGAATGACCTCTCTGCGGTGGCGCGTTCGTGCAGTGTTTGTTGAGGTGGCGATGGTAATGCAATGCTTTCTTTCTATTATTTCGGTTGTGTGCGCCGTAATTGGAAATGAAACAATGTTGGCTATTCCTCGAATCGGGTATTCTGACCACGGAATGACATAATGACATTTCTGCTTATTTTATATTTACTTGATCAATAGTAGAGGGAATTTGGCCATTTGGCCATTTCACCACTGTTGATCAGAAAGATGTGGAAAAATAAATAACATCGTTCAAACTACAATATAAAATATTGTAAACAAAAACAGTTTAATAAAATTAGTGATCAATACAACAACATGGCACAACTTACTAATCTTGGGTATTATGCAATCAATGATAACTCAAAGTATTTTTATATATCAAACTTATATTAACAATCTATACATCCTTGTGAACAATTAGTAAATATTGTTGACTTTCTTATCTAAAGATGATTAGAGACCTTACTTCTTAGTAAATCTTCATTAATAGAGTTGGTACACATGTAACAGAAGTTGAAAATCAGTAAGGCAAATCTAAGAGTCTTGAAGTTTTCAAGACATTTCATTTCTAAACTAATATATGACGCACTTATGTCTAAAGTATTTGTGTGTCTTTCTGTTTTTTAGCATTATTTTTTTCTTTTTGTTAACAATTGACATTTTAAGATAAGTGTGAAACGCACCATACCTAACCATATCTAACATAACAGGAATCATTAGCAATGTATCATAATACTTTAGACTGAAGTCTTTGGATGATAAAAGTATTGGCTTTGCTTCTTGTACTTCGGACAGCTCCAAATATTTTTCCATGTGTAGAACAAGGAACGCTTAAAGGAATGGCAGAGGTCTCATTTTCGTTCAACTATAAATTTTCGAAAACTGCAAATTTAAAAGTAGTGCGAGAAAGTATCTGCTGATACAACACAAATATTATACCACAATTTTCGCAAATACTGGTTTTAGGGCTTTAAACATGTTCAAGAAGTTTTATAATTTGATGAACACCTATTAAACCTGTTTATTCAACTAAAATAAAAATAGGTAAAAAATCTCTTCTAAAAAAAAAAAAAGCTATGATTTGAATAATTTTAAATGCATCTTTATGTGGATAAATAATGTAATTTATTTCGTAACGACCCATCTTTATTAAAACACAATATACATATTTGTTATTTTTATTAACTCAAACATATTTTATACAATGTCCTTCCTCCATTTAGTAAAGGTTCTAGAATAAAACTAACGCAAGTGAATCATCGCGTAGGTCAATGTTAAATCTTTCTAAACAGCTTCGCAGCTTCTGGGTCAATGACCCCTACCTCGATCAGGTTTTTCGTCCAGTTTCCCTGATCCATTGAGCAAATGCTGAGATGGCCCCTTGATTTGCTTCTGGACATAAATGTAACTTCATTTTCTGTGCACGTCTTCTAGAATTCAGTGGGAAATACAATTATTCAAATTATCGTTCCCATGTTGTCGGGGCAGGAAGTATTATTCCGAAAGACAACATGGATAAAAGCCCAAAATTTATTGCTTATTTATCCTTGAAAATAGATTTTATTACATGGGAGCTTTTTTTTCAAAATTCAAGTAGTATATGACTTAGTGTTGGGATCACAGAATTTTGAAAATGTGCACAATTCACTTTTCCCCATAGCACATCATACGCAGTTTTAACTGTTTTTTTGACGTAAAATAAATAAATAAACATATGGAAGATAGCAACCTTTCACAAATGTACCATAGCAGTTAAAAACAAATGAAAGAACATGTTATGTAGAAGATGCAGTAGGTACTAATATTATACAAATCGACTTTTATAGCCCTGATGAAGGCGGAAAACACAATCGAAATTTTAGCCGGAAAATGAACTTGTTATTGAGTGGACTAAAATGAGTACCCACATCTCCAGTATGATTCCAAGAAGTCAGAATGGCATTATTATTAATTATTATTATTATTATTATTATTATTATTATTATTATTATTATTATTAACAATATTAATATTATTAACAATATTAATATTATCATCGAAGTGCATTCTTATGTTTCCATATTGTTTTAATAGTAAAGATATACTATCCTAATGAAAATGATTGCTCATTTGACGAAGCGTTCGCTGGCAAACGTTTTGCAATCACCAGTCAGAGTTTGATCTCTGCGGACCTCCGTCATGAAACTGCAATTTCCCGTAAGTGCTGCATCTCCCTAAGGCCAGGCTCTTTAGAAATCGCTTGCCATTTATTCCCTCACGTAAACCACGCTTAGAGCCAACTAAATGGGAGTGGATGGGCGCATAGGGTATTTCCAGGAGACGTACATTGCATGATCAATCAAATGTTGATTAAATAGTTAATTTCTGTATTCAAAGAAGAGCTGCGCAAAAACTAACATAATTAATCTGTTAAATGTATAAACCCTCATAGAACGTTTTAAATAATTAAATTAACCAATAATTGCCTACTTTTTACATTTATATAAATTTATAGAGTAATTAGTGAAATAATAATAGATATCATACATCTAGTTTATAATGTAAAGTATTATTGGAGCAATATATTTTTTTTAAGTTTTAAAGTTAATTTTGGAAACGTGTTATGAGATCACACGTATTTCACAATCTTGTGCGAGAAACGCTGGTTGGCTCTGCAATTCTCTGTAACCTCCCCACTATTTTAATTACTCGCTAGAGTAGAGAGAGTAGAGAGAAAGTTATATAATGCTCCGTGAAACTAGTCGTGCTAAAACAGCACGTACTTTCTCCCCTGTATTTTCACGCAAAATTGCGCGAAAAGTACTCAAATATTCGAAAAATTGTACATGAACTTATTTCAAAATCTATCTTTAAGGAACAGATTTCATTAAGGGAAGATCTCTGTCTTTAATATTTTAGTTGTAGGAAGACTCCGAAAAAAGTTTGAACTTCTTCAGTTTTCCAAAAATTATGGTTTTCAACGAACGTGAGACATACACCATTCTCTTAAACGTTCTTCAGAGTATCTAACAACAATTTAATAAAAAACAATGTAACCTTTTTTTGAAAATTTGGAAATGACCCACGGGCGTCATGTAAAGTACCCCCAAAAATGTAAAATCAGTTTCAAATTCAAGGGACTGCGACATCAGCCAGATCGATTGGAGGATATCAGTTTTGGAGAAAATACGCTGAACGATTTAGCCGCTAGCGTTGTTCACAGACGGACAGACAGACGGACAGAGGGATGGCCAGACAGACGTTTGTCGTCATTCGATTTTTCAGTATCAAGGACAAAAACATGGATTCTGCTTGCAATACGTGTTAGAGGGTTTTTTCTAAATTTTTTAACAGGATTTACACACTTTTTCGTTACCAGATCCAGACAAATATAGTGTTTCTGACGAAAATTCGCCTTTCTCCGGGGCACAATTATATAACTTCCTCTTCTTACGAAGAACTGCGGAAGGCGAAAATGTAAAAAAGGCGAAATTGCATGGGTGGACATATTTAAATATTTTTATGTTTAATGTTAACAAGGCATTTTAATATTCAAGTGTAGTTTGTTTTGAAAGTAATATTTTATGGTTTAAGGTATTTAAGAGGCCACCTCAGATAACGACCGATTTTAGCTGCAACCATTAATGAGTTCTTAAGACAGGTTTCACTGCAGTAGTACTAGTAGTATTAGTATTAGTAGTATTAGTTGAATTTTATGAAAACAAAAGAGATTAAACAAAATATTTAAATTATGTTATAATAATGTCATGAAGTAGACAATATGATTCAATTATATTAGAAACACATAATATGAAATACAGTTTAGATTAACATAATGCATTTTAGCTGTATGCCTTCTTTTACACTTTTTTGGTCAAATTGTAGTGTGCTACTTTATTGAAAAAGAAATTTGCACGCGTCAAAATATTAATGTACTTGGGCTCCAGCTACTTCAAGGAAAATTCTGGATACCTTTTCGGTGTTATCAACGTTATAAGAAAAACATTCATTTGTAATATAACAGTTAGAATTTTTTTGAGCTCAACTTACGTTAATAAAAGAAACGTAGCTAATTCACAACTGGCCAAAGCGCAACCTCGCAAATTACGAGATTTGAAATTTAGTTTTATCTTTTCTTCAATAAAGTCATTCACTCAATTAGGTGGCTTGAAGAGCCAATATCCGAAACGTTGCTCGATTTTCACGTCACCGCCCCTTTACGTAATCTCTTGGCGACGCCCTTCCTCGGTTGTCGGCTGCGGAGTTTCCTGCCCTCGGAAGACAGCTGGCTGGGCCAATGACCGAGACGGGCCCCAGACAGATGGCCGGGGACAATGGGCCGGTCTTCGTCAACACCTCTGCGTGCCGAGCGGAGCTGGCACGACTGTTGCCCGAGGGTAGTAGTCACGCACACGTTACGCCTTTTAGTTCGCACTTGATGACTAACAGTCTTTGATGAGTGCAGCAGGTTGCAACAGTTCTAGATCGTTTACCATTTATGTGTTCAACGTACACGGCAGGAACTCTTTTCACCAGAGCGTCGGCTGCGGCCACGATTTTATAGCGCTCGGCGATAAATTTCGAAGTCCCTATGACGCACGAACACTTTTGCGCTCGCGATCCGAATAAAAAATCCCGAGGGTGTCCGAACCCGACTTTTGCGTCCGATCATAAGTACAAGACACTGGGACACGACTAATGCGTCCAAAGGTCCGATGCCGAATAATTCTTTCGCGTAAGTTCTGATCTCGGGTAACTTCAATTCTTTCTTTTCGTTCTGAAACCTTTACTGTGATTGAGCCCGACGTATTGCGTTGTAAATTTATTTTAGCCAACCGCTGAGTAGCTTCCATAGATTTTTTAGAAGTGGAATTTTTCACTTGGCGCAATCTCTCTCTAACAATGTTGATGTTAGCCAGCCCACGGCGTAGTAGCGTGTCGCAACTGCGTGGTTCGTCTCGTAGCAGTTTGGTCAGATTTATGTATTTTGAAATCGGAAGAATTGCTTACATTGTAGGAAATATATTCTTACTGCATCGCCCGTCGGTGGTTGGAAAGGAGATGGCTGTTTCGGTTGGGTAATTAGTGGGTGTAAACGTGGCTCGTGTCTCCGACGCAGACACACACACAAACGTAATCAGCTCGGCTGGGTCAGACTCCCAAGGAATTGGAGGGGCTTGGGTTACGCAGTTACCTGCCTCCACTTTGTTCAACATGGCGGTCCACTCGCTTCTTCGATGCAAATATGCCTTTATACGAAGATAACGAAACCTTATTGTAATTTTAATGAAAAAATTCTTTATTCCTGTCGCTATTATCCTAGTAAGTCTGTGCCGCCACATTTTAAACAAATCTTATTTACTATATTAGACATAATTCATTAATATTCAAATCTTGAAAATAATTCACACGGGAAAGTTTCATGGTAAACTTTTGCCAATAATTTGAAAATTGGTATATTAGTTTCGAAGAAACACCACGATCATTGTTAAATTAGTAGTTTCGTATTACAATTAAAATTAATTTGCTTTTAATCAAATAGCACCACATTAAAGGATAAGATGTTTGTTGGTATGGGTATCAAACACAATTTCATTTTTTTCTCATGATGGTTAGGTTAAGTTGCTGTTCTTGGCTCGACAGCCTGCTACGGGCCTTGGCCGATCAGCGGTGATCCAGCCTTTCGACCATGGGATAAACATTTTGTGTGGTGAGCGCGAAGACATCCCTTCACCTCATATACTGGTCTTCGTAACCTTAGGGTGGGCTTTCTCATCGTCACACAGCAATAGATACTAGGACATTAGTAAGGAAAGTGCACAGGTATAATTTTCCTCGGCCGGGAATCGAACCCGGTTGCGCCATGGAAAGTGAGCACGCTCAACAATGACCCCACAGAGGGAGGCGGTTATGTTAAGTAGACCAAAAACAAATACGTAACAATAAATAAAAGTCTGATAGAGCATTATTTCTCTCTTCAATTTCCAGCACAGTACAACCAAGTATTTCGCAAGTTGATAAAAGAGAATTCATTACTATGAATCGATTTAAAAATACTTAATCACGAAAACATTTTATTTACGTAATGTAGTATCAAATAACACCAAATAAATATTCTTTTCATTATCAATACTAATAATTTGAATTAAATCTAATTGATGATATTGTACGGTAATTTATTATATGGGTATCATTGCGCTCAAGATAAATAGGATCAATAGGTAGTTGACAAAGACAATGTAATAATTCAAAAATGAAAATAATTCGAAAGAAAATATGTCGAAAAAATGTGAGCTACAGAACACACTGCTCCAAAGAAAATGTCATTGAGTCGAAACTGTTCGAAATTTCTAGGGACACACGGTCATGGAGATCACCAATCCTCGAGGGCCGTCGTTTTGCGCAGTGGCCGGGGGGGGTAGGCCTGCCTCACAGGGCCGGCGGGCTCTCATCGACGAAAAATGTATTATCTGTTTTTATTTTATTTTATGTATGAATTATCTTATTTTTCATTTATTTAACGTCAAAACCGTCAAAAGGGTGTGACATACTATGGAAGAAATACCATCAATCTTAGTACGATTTCCTGAGCTGTGGGATCTCTGTCCTAAGTCATATAGTAAATATTAACTTGAATGAAGAACACCAGTAGCAAGGATCGCTTTTGAAAAGAATTGGTTTAAAAATAATCGCTGCGAAGTAATAAAAAGCATTGGCAAATGCAAATCAGCTACAGATTTTGGCCATTATCGTTAGTGTTCTTCCAGAAAGACTCCAGTTACTGCAGCGAGAAAATGGAGAAGGATCATTTGAACATCGACTGAGCTCAAGAAAACGTGCACAGATAGTGAAGCTACATTTATGTCCAGAATCAAAAGAAGGGGCCATCCCAGCATTGGCTTAAAAGATCAGGAAAACTAGACGAAAAACTTGACCGGGATGGAGTCATTGTCCCAGAAGGTGAAGTTGAATAAATAAAGAAGAGTATAAAGTATACGTAGAATAAAAGTCGTTTTATCTGCAATCTATGAGCACTCATGGCACTATTAAACTGTGATAAATATGAAGTATTAGAGACGATTTATTAGTCGATAACCATATTTTCAAGTCAATTAATCAAATATAAATTCCTATTACGTTGAAATATAAACCAAGTTATATCGAAATATAAATCAAAGGGTGCCAACCCCTGTGACTGTGACGACTACTAAACATATTCTGTTCATGTCCTTAGGCTCGACAGCCCGCTATGGGCTTTGACCGATCAACTATGCACATTAGCCCACGTTAATTATGATACCATTCATAATACGATTCCATGAAGTTCTGAAAAAGGGCTAATTAAAGAGCGCTATTAGTTGTCGCAGATATTAGTATTAAGAGTGGCATATTACAGATTTAGAAACTTAATACCTTTGAAATTACATTTTTTTTATTTGTTGTGGAATTTAGAATTTACAAATTTTTTTCAAAGCATTGTTACAAATACACCCTACTATCATATTCCACCACAACAAAGATAGATGAAATTTATTTTCTGGAATATTTTCTGAATAATATCTTGATTTCAAATCAAAATCATGTCTTTCACACACACAGGAATTCGTAACTAGCATGTTACATAATTATTGACAATTCCGGGTATTGATTTTCATAGTACCGTGGAATGTCACTTAGGGCTTCGCAGGAATAGTAACGCCTTTTAAAAATTGATTTTTTTCTCTCAATCGGATTATTTCTACTCGAGTCCACGAATAATTAAGGAAGCTAAGTCATTACAAACGTTTATATCACATTTCGATCAAATTATCCCGCCTCTCATTCTGTGCAATTCAATTACCAGATCACGTAACCAGCATGACATTTTCAAACCGTTGCTGCAGTATGGCAGCGTTAAACGGACGTCTGTGAATTATTGAGCGAGCTAAGCCAAGAGAACATATATTAATAGCTAATGTTTCGTGCAGGAGGAGAAAGGATGAAGACTACAGGGCGGGTCGTAAATAATCTACGTGGAGGGAGTACCTCAAGGTCTATCCTCCACACAGTCGATGAGACGTCTAACATCCCTATAAGGAAATTGTAGGAACTCAGTCACGAATAGAAGAGAAAAAGAATATTTAAGGAATTGATAGTTCTCAGACAATCATACACATTGCTGAAATGGTATTTTCCTGAAGAAACATAACACATAAACCTGATTTTACAACGTATTTTCGATTATGTTAAATGAATTTATTGTAAATCGTCTTTATATTTTTTCACCGTTTCAGTACACAGGTCAACAGAAACGTTTTATGATTAAGTCTGGTATGATAAAACCTGATGTATTTGTTATTTAAAAGGTTTGTAGTTATTTTTGGTATTCGTTGCCGCAAATAAAATTAAAATGGTCGATTCACTTATGTCAAATAAAAATCAGATTTATTTCGAAATTACACAGTCCTGTTATGACAAAAATACAAGGGACATGATAACTGAACTTTACGTATTTTAGCGGTAATTTAAAAAATTAAAAATTTCTGACACGTTAGATTTTCTTGAAAAAATCAATTTTACTTCAATTTTTATGAACATTTGCAATTTTATTTCGGACCTGTTGAAAGAGGCAGTTGAATTTTTGGGTTCCAGACTGAATGAAAAAATATTACATACAATAAAGATAAATGGAGTCTGTTTGCTTGTAAATTCATCGAAAAGAAGCCCCGAAAGCTGTCCTGCTTCATCACGGACACCAGTATGCATCTGGACTCATTGGACACTCGGCGCATTTAAAATAACGGTACGAAAACTTGGCTCTCGTTCTCAACAAAATATAGTATTTCGACCACTTGTCACCTTCCTTACTCCCCCTTTAATAAGGTTTTTGAAAGAATGACTCGAACAGAAGATTAGATTTGCTCGATGAGTGGCATCCGTATTAACAATGGATGTCACTAGTTTTATTACAGTTGAAATGTTCCCACTGTAATGCAGGGTATGGGGTCATCTTTGTACCAATGAAAAGAAAGATCAGGTACTTTTGAAAAATTAACAAGGTGAGTATATTCTTTCTTAGAATTACAAAATTTTGAAAAGATGGCAGTAATCGTTGAATTGGATTTTATCACACATACGCACTTGAGACATGAACACTTACAAATGAGTATACTTTAATCTTAGTAACAAAAAAAGACACTATCTGAAAAATAATGAACCTTTATGTACAAAAAATGTATAACATACAAAAAAAGAAAATAATCGGAAAATAGTTTTCAGATAATTCCTATACAGTACGTAACAACTGTGTAAATAATAAATGAACTTCCTCAACTTATTTACAATTGCCTTAAATTCTATAATCTAGTTTAATAAAAAATAGTTAAGTTACAACATGAATATAATACCTTCTTCAAAGAAATCTCACAAAGATTACTCTAGTGAATACGTAATAAGAATGCATTCTTTCATGAAATAAAAAATGTAGTATCACATTCTTTGGCATTCGTTAGTTCCTAAGAATTCTGTCGCGTAAAATGTACAAACACTTTAATATGTTAAATCAGCTGATTTCAGTTACGACAGTCGTTGAATGAGTTACACTTTCTATAGTAGTGACTTCAATCACGTAAGCCCCTTAAAGCAACTGGAATTCTATTCACTTTGATTGCAAATATAGCTCAAGCTAAATTATGCCAGTTATGCTAACAAGACAAAACCGCAATGAAGTTAACAGCAGAACTTTATATCTCACAATACCACTGCTCGTTTGAAATCTGCACGCAGCTGTCTGAAATATAGACGTCCCCCGCAACCAAGGTCAGACCGCCGAGTATTCTGGCGTGGCGTCGCTTCCGCAACGAAGAATTGCCTTGCGCTCCGTCACCTTGCGTAGTAGTGTGGTCGCGTCGTATATTTCGTTTCCTAGAACGAAAATTACTCCTCTTGCATCAGCATCACGTAGGAAAGAAAAGTAGACAAAAGAAAAAAATGCTGTAGAGAGAAAACGTTCCTTGTTAGTCACGAACGTCACCAAAGTTTCAAGAGCATGCTATGATGCCCTGTAATTCATTTGAAATTACATGGCACACTTCTCATGCAATTTAATGATTATTCTTGTCATATATGAGTATAAAAATCTTGTATTTCATTTATATTCAATATTTCTATTCAGTAAATTGTAATCCCATTACCTCTAATGAGCTTTTTAGAAGATGTTAGGTGTCGATTTTGTCTGCAGTTGGCAATCGTCCAGTACAGTCTTTCTCTTCGCAAGTCACAGGCAAAATGAACGAGAATTCGTTTCTTCATCGTAATTTGTGAGAGCTTGTCGAAGAAAATCGCAATTGGTTGGTGCGTTGTAGCGAATAATTTCTGAAGCGGTGGCAATTATCTGCGCTTTCTAGAGGTCAATGCGAGTACTCTTATCATAGGTCCAGTGCTCCACAGTGACAAGATGTTAAGTTGCAAATATTCTAGCTTATATACGCTAGATAACGGTTACACACGGTTGGATCAATTGCGGTGATTTGAAAGTTATGTCCATGCTCAACAAGTTTCCCATGTCTCAATAAATGAACCCATCACGGCTGTCCCACTCACAAATTTTGTGAGTGGGACAGTAATGATAAGACTCAACCTTGGATCAAAAAAGAATGCCCGAAAAGTCAAAATCTTGAACCAGGCACTAAGAAAGTAATTCGTAACAGCTAAGATGAACCCCAAAATGTATTATCACCCCGCTTTAGATAAAAATGAGGTATAATGAAACAGTTTGTCAAGGTTATTACAAAAGATAGCGATTGTTTCATGAACCCGTGCAAAAAGTTTCCAGGTTTTTCCGAAGCCAATTTGAAAGAGATATTTTTTGTTGGTGTGGATACTCGCAAGCTTAGTTAGGATACAGAATTTGAAACTTGCATGCGAACAAAGGAAAAATAAGCATGGTTGTCTTTAGTAAATTTCTGAATAATTACAAGTATCCTCACACTAATACAATTGTTATGAATTTGCTGGACAAATTGCAAGCATTGAGTTCCTCCACGGGTGCCAATATAGTTTTCCGTCACTCCCATTTGGACTTGTTCTGAAAATTAGAATCAGTCAGCGAAGAACAGGATAAAGGGAATTCTTCCAAGATTTGAAGATATGGGCGCAAATGTCGCAGTTGAGATAAAGACAGTCTCGCCGACTATTATTGGATACAACATAGGCATAACACGACATAGGCCTGAGATTGAACATGGAAGA
Organism: Teleogryllus oceanicus; assembly: GCA_964035755.1. Taxonomy (NCBI): domain Eukaryota; kingdom Metazoa; phylum Arthropoda; class Insecta; order Orthoptera; family Gryllidae; genus Teleogryllus; species Teleogryllus oceanicus. Next base: position 4,489 of record CAXIVR010000450.1, on the reverse strand, counting down.
AGAATGTCAAAAAAGATGGATAATAATACAAACGTAAATAGAAACTATTTTGTTTTTATTTCGTTTAATTTTACTTTTTGCTGAGTTTAAGTTTGTTTTAAAGTTTCTTGTACACAAACTCTTCTTGGTCATTCATTTATTTATTTAAGTTACCGTAATAAAAACAAATAAAATAAAATAATAGGTTGATAATATTCTTCTAGAAACTGCTCCATAATTTGCTGTAAAATGTTGAAACTCAAGGGAACTTTTTACTTTTTCCTATACATAGGTATATACGGAATACATACGTAGTAAAGAGAGATTATGTAATTCTGTGGGAAATCGATTTTGAGATTTCAACTGAAATACACGTATTAAGGCCCCTGGATATCGAAAAAGGTGTTTTTTCAAAACGTCCATGTGGCCGTGGGCCCGTGTGGTCGTGAGGCCGTGTGGCCGAGGGGCCGTGTGGCCGTCAGTTAGGCGCTAGCGCCTTAACCTGTGCCAAATGCACTCTATAATATGACATGAACAAAAAATTGCTCTGTTTTTTTTTGTTTTTCAAAAATCACAAAAATGTACATTTTTTAATTGTTTCTGACGTCATTAATATTTACATTAGCGGCAATTTCATTACATTATTGTATTTATGAGTACCACCATTGTATATCCTTTAAATAATATTATATAAAGTTTTTCGAAAACGCAACAAATTTCCCCATTTTTAGAAACGCTCAAACGTATTTTTTTCAAAAACTGGTACACGTTTTCAAACGGGTAGTGCTAATTGCACTGTTAAAAATGACGTAAAATTTATTTTGCTCTATTCCCTTTTGTTGTGTTTTCAACAAATACACAAATGTATTTTTTAAATATCTCTCATACCATTAATATGCACATTCCGACGACTTGTCAACACTATTACATTTGTGAGTTAATGTGCCTCAATTGACTTTAAATTAAGTTTTCGAAAACTCAAAAACTTTCGTGAAAAGAGTAAAATTTTTGCACTTACAGTAACGCTTAGACGCCATTTTCCTAAAAACGACTCGAAAGTTTTCAATGGAAATTCCCATTTGTAATGAGGCTTTACTCTTCTTTAATATTTTTGAAGTAATATTTCCATTCTACAATTAGGAACACGAACAATTGAGAAAATGTCAAAAGAAAAGTATTTGGGCAGCGATAGATTACAGCTGTCAAGTGGATGGGGCAAGACCATAAAGGCAGTCTACACGAAGGAAATTATAAAACTTCACTTCGAGAAAGTCTGTGCCATTCCACTGCACCACTAGTTCTCTTCCTCTTGACCAGAGACGGCTCATGCGATCCGGCAACAGTGGTTTTCATCCGTATTTTTCTCAGATATACACGGATGAAAACGAAGTGCTCGAACGATACTTCATTTTTCAATGGCCATTAAATTTTATAATTTAGATAATTTTGTGTCGAATTCAGTTTTTATAAGTATTTTCGTCAATAAATTAATGTTTTTTTAAAGAGCCTTTTACAATAATGTGAATTTGTCTCATTATTCTTGGGAATTTTATGAGATTCATTCATCCTCGTACTCCATACTGAAAAGGTTGTAATACTGTGGGAGAAAGTACCTAATACTGAAAAGTTGATTTTTCTTTGTCCTTTCTTACATAGAATATTTTTTTCTCTTTATTAACTATTATTCCCATCGCATCAAGTGGGAGAGTGGCTCAGGGCGTCAGCTGATGGAACTGTAGTGCTCCTGACCGGTAGGTTCTCGAGTCCGACGCTCGCAGAATTTTCGACACTAGCTCGTCAGCTTGGTAGAATTAAGTCGCTGTTGTGACGTCCGGTTGCTCTTTGGGCTTAAGTTTCCGTTTCTCTGATTATTACAAGCGAATGCCCGGTTCCTAACAAACAGATCGCGCGCGATCTTTCTTTCCACTTCCTTGTGCTATCTTCACCCCTACTTACACACACTTATACCAACATGCTGTACACTACCACACATGCCGGGAGACCGGTCAAAAATTTATTGCTTGTCCCGGATGGGACGATGTTCCGCTTCTGGGAGATACCTGGTTGGAAAAAACAACTAGCAGACGGTAGAACAGCGCTGTGTCAAGCGGCGGAAGGTGACTGCCACCTCCCGAAGAAAAACCCGCACTATACTTACGGGAATAATAACCTTCGCTGTTGATGCGCCGGGAATCATTAGCAATTAATTATTCAATGAATCAGTGAACCAACCATCGCAATGTATTCTGGTCGAAATTGGAAGCAGAACATCCATGAGCCGCAACTATCCATACATTGGGTTCGGCCACCTTTTTTAATTTTTTTCTTATTTGAGGCATGGGGAACATTTCAGTTCCAATGTCAAAAAGTGTTCACTTTTACAGGCAGAATTGATAATTATGTTATATTGATTGCAACGGCCTTAAACATTCGTCCGGAGTACCACCTGTGCGTCCAGAGTGCGACAGAAAGTTACACAAATAAAAAGAGCTTCAGGCAATTTAATACCAGCCAATTATGCTTTCCATTTTGCTTTGATTTGTTGTTGAGGCGTTTAAATATATCGATGCATCCTTCGAGAATCGTGGCGTGCGTAGATGACAGAAGTCGAAACGCCCTCAATTTGGGCAGTGCGGGCCCAAAAAAATTCTTCATGCTTTGGCTCCTCTCTTCACCATCAGCAAACAGAAAATTCCGTTTACCTCCTCCAACCCGTGACAGCCGCCTGGGCTCATTGGCGCAGACCCTCTTCATGCTTTGGCTCCTCTCTTCACCATCAGCAAACAGAGGCGATCGCTCTGAGTGCTCAGCTGGGCGACCACTGCGTTCCCTCCTGCACCGCCACCGCCACCGCCACCCTTTCCGCCTGTATCCCCTCTACCCCCGCACCTCCCGCGCCACACCACTGCACCGCACCGCCTCCACACACACCTCACATGGCATCGCCCCGCACCGCCCCCGTACAGACACGCACTGGCCCCTGACCGTTCGGCAACCCCCCAAACAGCACTGCTCCCGCAACTCATCGCTTTCGCACCGTCTCCGCACAGGCCCCACATCGCATCGCCTAGCCCCCGCAACGCACCACCCCCGCACCGCACCACACCGCCCCCGCACCGCCCCGCACCGCACCGCACCGCACCGCACCGCACTCGCACCGCACTCGCACCGCACCGCACCGCACCGCACCGCCCCCGCACCGCCCCCGCACCGCACCGCCCCACACCACACCGCCCCCGCACCGCACCACACCCGCACCGCACCCGCACCGCACCCGCACTGCACGCGCACCGCACCGTACCGCACCGCACCGCACCTCACCGCCCCGCCCGCACCGCCCCTGCACGCATCGCCCCCACCGCCCCCCCGCACCGCACCGCACCGCACCGCACCACCCTTTGACTGCACCGGCCCGCACCGCACCGCCCTGCACCGCACCGCACCTGCACCCCACCCGCACCGGCACCGCATCGCCCCCGCACCCCGCACCCCCCCGCCCGCACCGCCCGCACCGCCCCCGCACCGCACCGCACCACCGCCCTCGCACCGCACCGCCCGCACCGCACCGCACCGCCCCGCACCGCACCCGCACCTGCACCACCCGCACCGCACCGCATCGCTCCCGCACCGCACCGCACCGCACCGCCCCGCACCGCCCCAGCCCTGCACCGCCCCCTGCACCCCCCCGCCCCCCTGCACCGCCCCCGCACGCCCCTGCACCGCCCCCACCGCACCGCACCCGCACCGCACCCGCACCCCACCGCACCGCACGCACCCAAGCACCGCACCGCACCGCCCCCGCACCGCCCTGCACCGCACCACACCCGACTGCACCGCCCCGCACGCACCGCCCCGCACGCACCGCACCGCAACGCACCTGCACCCGCAACGACCTGCACGCACCTGCACCCCACCGCACCGCCCCACCGCACCGCACCGCACCGCACCCGCCGACTGCACCGCACCGCGCTGCACCTGCACCGCCCGCACCGCACCGCCCACACCACACGCCCCGCACCGACCGCACCGCACCGCACCGCACGCACCGCACCGCCGCACCGCACCGCAACGCACCCGCACCGCACCCGCACCGCACCGCACCGCCCCGCAACGCCCCGCACCGCACCGCACCGCACCGCACCGCATCGCCCCCGCACCGCATCGCCCCACCACCGCATCGCCCCCACCGCATCGCCCTGCACCGCACCGCCCCTGCACCGCACCGCACCCAACCGCACCTGCCGCCCTCCGCACCACCCGCACGCACCGCCGCAACACATCGCACCGCGCGTCCCCCCGGCCCCCCGCCGCGCCGCACCGCTTCACTCCCGCACCACCGCCGTCGATGACACAGTGCTCGTTCAATTCCCTTCTTCCCGCCTTCCCTCCCATCACACTTCTTTGCATCCTCCCCTATCTCTCTCACTACCTCTTTCTTCCATCCTATATTCAGTACTTCCTCTCTCCTCTTCCTTCTTTACTCCTTATCCCCCTTCCTTATTTTTTCATC